>JASKGM010097165.1:1567-12675 GCA_034509205.1 Ceratonia siliqua
GGCCACGTTGTCAACACACCAGACCTCGCTAGTGACGACAATGGTGGACGGTGGTGGCTGGGTTCATGATCTGCAGTGCTAAGTGTGCATTTTCTGCGGTCCTAAGTGCATTTTCTGCGTGATCTGCATATTGGAAGTGTGTGAACATTCAGAGGACATCGCCAACCATTTTTTGGGTTGCCGAATATCTGGTTTCTGGTGAATAGTGATTCAGGTTTAGTTACACTGATTTGTGGTCTTTTTTGGCACTTTATTTGGCCATTTATTTGGTGTTTTCTTTGGCTGTGTTTGTCATTCATTGTTGGGCAGCACCTATTTTCTTGTAATCATGGCTGAAGATAACTCAGAAGTTAGCCAGACTATTCCCGGATCAAGTGAGACAAAGCGACTGGTGTCTGAACTGATCCCAACTCATACTAAAATTATAGATTGGAAACTAGAAGGTTACCGTAATTATCCTTAGTGGCAGAAAGCAGTTGAGATGTTTATGTATGGGGTCGAGATGGAAAACCATCTTACCTAGGATCTCCCACAGGATGAAACGGTCCGAATAAAGTAGATAAGGGATGACAAGCATTAGTACGGCTTGATCAGGCAAACTTTGGATGTCCGGATTGAGGACATCACTACTCATTGTGACACGATCAAGGATATGCGAGACTATCTTGCATCATTGTACTCTGGGAAGCAATATTGTCTCAAACTTATGAGATTGTTCAAGAAGTCTAAAGGGCTAATAAGAAGGAGTTGTCGTTATCTAATCATTTCACTTAGTTCAAGAAAGTTTCTGAAAAGCTGAATACTTTACTCCAGAATAACAGTGATGTTCGGGAGATGTGTGAAAAACGCGAGCAGTTGATTGTCATGTGTTTCCTTACTAGTCTGCGTGATGAGTATAGCGATGCTCGATCCCAAATACTAACGGGGTTCGGACAAACTGAAGTTGCAGGATGTGTATTTTCATCTACTGCGGACGAACAAGGAATCTTTTAAACATTTGCCTAGTCCGGGTCAAACGTATGCTTTTTTGGGAACTAGCAACCGAGGTGGTCGTGGTGGTTCCCAGGGAGGTCGGACTCGTGGTAGAGAAGGTGGTGGTAGAGATTTTAGTCAAAACTCTGGTGATTCTCGTGTTTCATGTTATTATTGTAAGGAGTTAAGCCATGTCAAGCGGAATTGTCCCAAGCTTCTAGCTAAGCAGCAACGGGTTGCCAACACCACAGTGTCAGACAGTACTTCAGGGAATGAACAAAGGACTTCTACCATAACTGCTGATGAGTATGCGTGGTACACTCAATTGTTGGATACTCAGTCATCTGTGTCATCTTCTGCAAATGTGGTTCAAACAGGTACTTCCACAGCTTGTCTCTCATCTTCTCTCAACGGCTGAGTCATTGACTCAAGTGCCACAGACTATATAACTGACAACACAGGTACCCTCGATTCATTTTCTCCTTCATCTCATTTACCTAATGTCACTTTGGCTAATGGATCTTCAACATCGGTCCTTGGAAGTGGCATAGCCCACCCCTCACCATCCATTCCTTTATCTAATGTGTTTTACCTTTCTAAATTTCCATTTAATTTGATATCTAAGTACGATCACCCGAGCTCTTCGGTGTAGTGTTCAATTTTTCCCTAACCATTGTTTATTTCAGGATCTTGAGATGAGGTACATTATTGGTAGAGGCTGAGAATCAAACGGTTTATACATTATGGAGTGCCCACCTTCTTCCATTCCACTTACAGTTGCCTGCTCCAGCACTTAATCCTCTTTGAATCTTTATTACCGCTTTGGTCATCCCTCCTTTCCTGTTTTGAAGCAATTATGTCCTAGTATAGAGTTTGTGTCTCAGTTAGACTGCAAGTCATGTCAGTTTGCTAAGCAGTGTCGTGTTTCGTATACATGTCAATAAGCGAGCTTTAGCTCCATTTGAAGTAGTCCATTCAGATATTTAGGGTCCTTGTCCAATTACGTCCCAAACTAGTTTTAGATATTTTATTATGTTTGTTGATGATTACTCTTGTGCTACTTGGATTTATTTAATAAAGAATCGTTCTAGTGTTTTCTGCTTTTCATTCTGAAATATAGATTCACACTCCTATTAAAGTTTTACGTAGTAATAATGCTAAATAGTATTTTTTGGCTTCCTTTAACTCGTTTTTGACTCAACATGGCATTTTATATCAGTTCTCTTGTAGTGTTACACCTCAAGAGAATGGTGTTACTGAACGTAAAAATTGGCATTTAATGGAAGTTGCCCGCGCTCTTTTGTTTCGTATAAATGTTCCTACAGTTTTCTAGGCTGATGCTGTCTCTATTGCGTGTTTTTTAATTAATTGCTTACAGTCCTCTGTGTTAGATGGTGAGTTCCCTTACTCTAAGTTACATCCATCCCACCCTGTCTTCCCGATTCCTCTGCGAATTTTTGGTTGCAATTACTTCATTCATGATGTACGTCCTCGTGTATCCAAACTTGATCCTCGTTACCTGAAGTGCATTTTTCTTGGATATTCTCGTGTTCGAAAGGGGTATCATTGTTTCTCTCCTGACTTAGGTCAATATATTGTTTCTACTAATGTTACCTTCTTTGAGTCCACTCCCTTTTAGTATGTTGAGCCTGTTTCCTATGCTTCCACTGATGACTTTCTGTCCAGTCCGTTGCACCTCTCCCTGAGCCTCCCGCCCCTGGTCCTCCGCTTACTTAGGTATATTCGCATAACACTCACCCTTCGAAACCTACCCCGACCCTTGTATTGCAGGATGTACTGGCCGCATCCTCTGAGGTTCTTGAATCCCAATCACTACCATCGTCCTCGTCTCCAGACCCGAGTTCTAATCTCTCCATTGCCCTTCGAAAAGGTAAAACTTCT
Source organism: Ceratonia siliqua (assembly GCA_034509205.1). Classification (NCBI taxonomy): domain Eukaryota; kingdom Viridiplantae; phylum Streptophyta; class Magnoliopsida; order Fabales; family Fabaceae; genus Ceratonia; species Ceratonia siliqua. Next base: position 4,442 of record JASKGM010097165.1, read on the forward strand.
TGTACCTACCTCATTTCTTCCTTTGTCTGCTATCATCATTTGTCTTTTGTCTCTTGGTCTTTTGTCGCCTCTCTTGATTTTGTTCTTATTCCTAAGTTTATAAGGGAAGCTCTTGCTCATAAAGGGTGGACCTCGACTATGAGGGAAGAAATGTCTGCTCTCAAACAAAATCATACTTAGGACCTTGTTTCTCTCCCCACTGGCAAACAAGTCGTGGTTTGTAAGCGAGTCTACACAGTGAAGGTTAATCCTGATGATTCAGTTGCTAGACTCAAGACTCAATTAGTGGCTAAGAGCTATGCTCAGACTTATGGGATTGGATACTCTGAAACTTTTTCCCCTATTGCTAAATTAGCCTCTATCCGTCTCTTTGTCTCTTATACTGCTGCTCGTCACTGGCCTCTTCATCAGTTGGACATTAAGAATGCCTTTCTGCATGGCGATCTACAGGATGAGATATATATAGATCAACCACTTGGATTTGTTGCTCAGAGGGAGACTAGTAAAGTCTACTGCTTACGCAAATCTTTGTATGGGTTGAAACAATCACCTCGAGCCTGGTTTGGGAGGCTGAGTTGGGTGGTTCTTTAGTTTGGCTTACACAGTAATAGTTATGATCATTCTGTGTTATACCAACAATCTAATGTTGGGTGTATCCTGATGGTAGTAAATATGGATGACATTGTAATAACTGGAAGTAATAGGTGTGGTATTGATGCACTTAAAAGCTTCCTTCAATTCAAATTTCAAACTAAAGACTTGGGCCACCTAAAGTATTTTCTAGGGATTGAAGTAAGTCACAGCAAGGGTATCTTTTTGTCACAAAGGAAATATATTCTTAACTTATTTACTGAAACAAGGTTACTTGGAGCCAAACCATGTGAGACTCCTATGGCCTCAAATTTGAAACTCACAGCAGATGAAAGTGTGTTATTGTCTTATCCAGAGAGGCATCGAAGACTAGTTGGGAAGTTAAACCATCTCACTGTTACCCATCCTGACATCTCCTTTGCAGTCAATATTATGAGTCAGTTCATGGCATCTTGTACTGTTTACCAGGACCCAGTACAGGGCATTTTGAGATACTTGAAGAATGCACCCGAAGTTGGGCTTCTGTATAGTGATCATTGGCATTGCAGAATTGAAGGCTTCTCTGATGTTGATTGGGCTGGGTCTCCTATTGGCAGGTGGTTCACATCTAGATATTGTGTATTTGTGGGAGGAAATCTTGTGGCTTGGAAAAGTAAGAAACAGAGTGTGGTGGCACGATCTAGTGCAGAGTCTTAGCACCGAGTCATGGCCTAAGCAACGTGTGAACTCTTGTGGGTATCTCAGTTGTTGGATGAAGTCGGCTATAGAAATTCTGACTCTACGAAGTTATAGCCTAATAATCAGGCAGCCATTCACATTGCCTCAAATCCAGTCTTTCACGAAAGGACAAGACATATAGAAGTTGATTGCCATTTCATTCAAGAGAAGATCCAAAGTTGCCAAATTTCCACAAGTTATGTTAAAACTGGTGAACAACTCGCTGATGTCTTTATTAAGGCACTTAATAAGGCCCCTGGTTTAGTACATTTGTAACAAGCTGGGCATGGTTGATATATATGATCCAGCTTGAGGGGGAGTGTTATGAGTTGTTATGTTATTATGTTATTATGTGTTGCCCTAGTGGGATTGGGCCTCCTGTGTGTAGCCTAGTATTTTATTATAAATAAACACACTGAACAAGTTAGTAATCCCATTCTCTCTTATTTTCTCCCTTATTTTCTACAAATAAGAATAGTAAATACAATTTCAATACTGTCACCACATAGTTTTGGAAACCCCGATCTCCATTTAGGTGTTTTTTCATTTTTGGCCATATTTTCGATACCAATTCGCACAAAACGTTTCTCACCAAACCAATCAAACATTGTCCTGCCTATTTTCTATCTCCAGGTAAGTATGATTCTTAGCATCCCAGTTTTCTTACATTCTCTTCTTGAGTAACCGAGGTGGCCAACAAGTTACTGAAAGATGAGGACAATGTCATTAGACCAAAACATAAATTTCAACACCACGAGAAGAAATGAAAAGCTTTAAGATTATCTTTATGGTACAGAATGGAATTTTAATAAGAAACCAATAATACCTTCCAGATGTAATAAGGAACATGACCCTCTAGGAAGCCAGTATGATCCTGCTTTGAGACATTAACCTGGATTTGCAGTCAACAATGTATTAAAGACTTAGAAAGCAGTCATACATAACTATGACCATATGACTTTAAAGACATGCACCTCCAGCAACACAGGACCATAGACATCCTTATTGAATACATGGCGATGCTCTTGCACCCACTTATAAGCGTCAATTATTCTCTCAGCCCCAGAATTTCGTAATGCATGCAAACACTTGGTATTTTTATTATCCATCTCCCTCAGCCTGCAAATATTACATTAAATAGAAATGGCAAGCATGTGTTTACTATAGTAAAAAATATGGAAAACAATTCAACTTTAGTCTGACTTCTACCTCTCTTTACACTCTGTCAATGATGACCGTTTTTGATTTAAATGTTTTTCTGTTTCTGACTTCTCTAGCCTCATTTGAGATGAAGAATTGTCCAACTCCAGAATTTCTTCTTTTAGTCTTTCCTGATGAAAAACGTAGATTATTATAGGAGTATAAGTACAAAACAACAGAGCAGTTTAGCACGAATATTTATCAGAGGCAAAAGTGGATCACTTTGATTGTAATCAGGCCAACCAAGCACCAAGTAGTGCTTAAATGTAAGTATAGTTGAAGTAGATATTAAAATTAACCTTTGATAAAATAAATATTAACAAGATAATATGGTTATAGTAATATAAAAAATAGTTAGACATGTAGTACAAATTATTATCCATCTATCCCTATTAAAATGTAATATAAGAAATTGTTTAAACACATTTTCATGATTTTTAATTAAAATTTGCAATATAGATCTTCAAAATAATATGATTATCAATCTTCCAAGGATTTTTTTTATTAAAATTAAAAAGAAACTTCTTTAGAAGGAAAGAAGGGATAAAAGAAAGGAAGATATAAAATCCTCTTTCGACAAATCTGCTGGCAACCAACAGAATTCCAGCTACAGAATCCTTGAGGACCTGGCACCCAGCCAAAGTTGCCAGACAGAGTTAAGAAATTGATTCTCCACATTAATTTAAGCTAACCCATTCTTTGCCAGATTGATTTTCTAGCCAGACGCAACCTTTAAAATCTGGAGAAGATAATTAAAATTCACAAATCCATCATAATTTCCCAAAAGAAATGAAATTTTGTCAGCAGCAAATTGCAGTTATGACATCACAAAGTCCTCATCACCTACTCTCACCCCTTTAAAACGACCCCCATCAACTCCCCCAGAAATCATCTTACTTACACATCCACGACCAAGGTAAACAAAAAACAGGAAAGTGGAGGTCCACTCATAACTTCCATCTCGCCCCTTTTTAGCTCCTCTCCAAAAGGTTCTTCCAGCCAGCTAGCTTTATCCTAAGAAATAGGGAACCAATCCAACCCTTCAATTAAAGGTCTGTACTGGTTCTCTTCTGTGTAAATATCTTTAAAGAAGCCAGTGATCTTCTCAGCAATATCTAACTCTCCTATCTCTAACTTAGTTACCAATCTCCAAATGCAATTCCTTGATCAAGCTCTTCCTTTTACCTATAGCCACCCTTTGAAACAACCTTGAATTAACATCTCCATTCTTAACAAACTACAATTGAGACTTTTACTTGTTTCCTCCTTGAGAAAGACTTCCTCAAAATCAATCTGCAAACCAAATTTTAAGCCACCGCCCAAGAGAAAGACCTCCAACATCTTCCAGTTCATCAAGAGCCACAATCACCATCAAGGACCAATATTCTGGGGTTTGGCCTACCAGAACTTCCTGCGTCCGACTGGGGAGTCGACAGTTTGAGGGGGGCATAGGAAAAGTGGCCGGAGATGCACACAACTACCAGAAAAAGTAGCCGCTGATAAGATGCACAGCAAGAACCCAGATTTTCCTCTCCCCAGGCTTTTATACCATGTGAAGACATACAGAGGAATTCTGATTTGGGAAGCGCATAGGTAGGGAGGCTTATGCTGTGTTTATTTCTGGCTTTTCGAACATTGATTTTTAAAAAATCACTTTTTTTAAAACCGCTGTAACAAATAAGCAGTTTAGAGTTTGCCAAATCTTCCAACAAACACTTTTAGCATTATTTTTAATGTTTGGGATAATGTTTGTAATATTTTACTTGAGTGAGGATATTTTGTCTTAAAAATATTAATTTCTACTTTTGATTCTGCTTTATAGAAGAAACTCCAATTCTTTGCTTCTCTCTTGTAGAAAAATAAATTTTTCTGCTATTTAAAAGTTATTTTTTGTCAAACACAAGTGTTTTTAAAAAATTTGTTTTTTTTCTTAAAAAATAGCTTTTACTCTTCTGTAGTACAACTAAACAAGTACTAATATTTTTTCATAAACAAAGAAAATTTATTAAAAGGAAGAAAAAAAGAATTCAATAGAAGAGGAGGTTAAGAAATCCTCCTTCAAAACAGAAGAGATAAGACAAACAAACTCATGAAAACAATAAAGATCTCCAATCCCTTTGCATATCTACTAGGGAAGCTCCCATAAAGAAATCATGTGTCTGAGTACCAAATAGACGACAAAAAAAAAAAAGCAATACAGAAGAATCACAATGACACCCTATATCAAAATTTGGCCATAATCCAGTTCTTTTTCTTTCTTTCTTTTTTTTTTTAACTTTTTCTCTATGGCATGCTTTCAAGATTTATTTGCACCACTTGTCACTGTCATTTCATTGTTGCCTTTGTCTCCACTACCACAACATCCACCAATTTGAAATGTTTGCTTTCATCATGCTAGTGATTAACTATCATTATCACTGATGAATTTTCATCATTATTTGCAAAATTGAAATCATAACCACCAATTCTTAGACAAATAAGGAACATTGAACATTAAAACCTTCTAGACTTTGAAAAACTAATAGTTTTAAACATTGTCATTTGACTAGCACTTACGACTTGATTATTTTAGGGAAAGAACAGCCCTTAGTTTATTATCTCTCAGTGTACGCTGACTGTCACAACGTGACTTTAATTCACATTTACCCAGACAAAATCGGGTGTTTACACTGACAATAAGTCAATTGCGTGTAAGCATATTTTGAGTCTTACAAAGTTACAACTCTTCATGCTTAAAGGGAGCAACTATTTGATAATAATATAACAAGTTACTAAGAAGCAGAACTTACGATCTCATCCTTAGGAGGTTCATAATGAGGCAGATTCTCCAGTTCATGTTCAGCTAAAGCAAGTTCCTCCTTAGCTTTTAAAAGTCTTTGTTGACGAGTTTCTTCCTGCCTCCTCAAATCTTCCATTTCATTGTATTTTCCTTTTAATTCCACATCCTAACATTGGTAAGGAGTTATTAAAATCAACAAAAGATTTAAGCTTCATGTGACAGCTTACCAGATAAACCCATAAGCAGAACAGAAGGGAAAATATGCAAATTCTTTAACAGCCTTCACACCAAATAATTATTAATGAGTCCAGCCAAAAAAATGTGGGAAGAAAGGGTAAGCACTAGTACTAATCTCACTGAAAGTGTTTGTATAATTCCCAAATGATAAATGAAAATTACGAGATGGTTTTCGTTCTCCAGAAGTTCCGTTCGCTTCCTGGTGTTGTCATTTATAAGGCTGGCAAATTTTTTACATTTAGCATCCAATGCTGCCTTGTCCTTTTTTTGGTTCCTGCAGCCAATTCGTGAATTGATTATTCTGCTGTAACAAGTAACAACAAAAGCGGGAGTTCTTGGCCACACACTGACATGCTTGGGGTACAATTATAATGAACATTAAAAGGTATGGTGTGTGAAGATCATCACATCCTCAACTTAATATCACAGCAATTATATCATTAACTTAGGACAATTAGATATCAGTTATCACTCAATTAAAAGGCCTACACCTTTTAAAACAAGGAGTAATCTCACCAGAACAACTTTTTATTATTAAAAAAAATTCTCCAGAACAATAGAATTGAAATTGTTTTAACATATTTAAGCAAATTATACTAGAAAAGCCTCTCATAGCCTAAGTCAAGTAATAGATGTCCAAAGTTAAAAGTGAAACAACTAAAGCTTTCTGTTTTTAGTCATACTATTCAGATTCTAGTGCCAAAACTAGACACATGGGTTTGCCTACAGAACTGGGAGCAACTATTGTTCATCAATTTCCAGGTTCTAGGAGGAGTAAGGAGAGAAAGTCTTACGGAAATGTTCTGGGTTTGCTGCTCTGTGGTACCATGTAGGACTTTAATGCATGTATTGTGATTCTCACACAAGAATGATGGCGTATGGCAGTGTGTTTGTTTAATCTACATTGTTGGTGAATGTTATGTCTGTCCTTTGAGTTTGGAGCAGTTCATTTTATAAAATTTTGAGGTTTTGGCTGGAGTGAGGAGGGCAAACATTTATGTCAGAGTGCAGTTTATGTGGTTCTTTGGTGTATTTAACTGGATCGGAGTGCTCATATATTTAGAGAAATTCACTGTGATTAGAGCTATTATAGGACAGAGCTCCCTGTCAGATTTGTAGCTAGATTGAAAAGCTCTATTGTATGGACAAGCCTGTTTACTTTTATGGCACAAGGTACAGAGCAAGTATGGTTTATAGATCATAATGGGTAGGCCAACGCAATAGTAAATTCATACAATATAAGATTTTATTATTATTTAATGATGTAATTATCATTTTGGATTTATGGATTTGTAATTAGATATTTGAGATAATTTAAAATTTCATTAAGGATTTGAATAAAGGCATCTGATCTTAAGGATATGTTATCTTATGTCATAGTATCCTAGTAGCATTAGGATACCCGGTTTTCATATTTAAGTTTCATTAGGATCTCTTGTCTAGGTGGCTTATAAATAGGGCTCTAATCGAATAATATAGTTACCCCCCTGAATTTTATGATAAATTGATATTGAGATTCTTTTTCTTTTTCTTTTAATTCCCTTCATGTCCTACATCAAGTTGGCATCAGAGCCCAACTTCAATCTTCCTGTGCCACCGTTTTGCCTAGAATTTCATGTTTGTATTTTGAAGTTATTTTTACCATTTGAAACCTATAAATTGCATATTTGGTGAATTTTACTATTTTTAAGATGGAATTTACGGTTTTGAGCCATTACAATTTTTATGGATCCTTATAAGTCAATAATCAGCTGTATGGAATGTATGATGGATATGATGGAAGGGATTCTTACTAATCTTAAAATAAAGATTGCAGATATAATTTTGAACAAGAACAAGGAAACACTCTCAAGTCTATCGATGAGTATTGTTCTGATTCTTGTTACTATAGCAATCATTCTTAGAATTATTATTATCCTTGTTATCATGGATCATATAACTACACTAACCGAGTTGATAGAGAATTCTTTTCTGATTGTGAAGCTTATTATTCAACTCAGACATCTAATTACTAAGAACTTGATTATTCAGGTAATCATTGTGTTAACAATTCTCAACTTTATTTTCAAGAAAACTTAAAATTCTTTTGAAAAGAAAATAATGAAAGAATTAGAAGAATTTCAAAACGATTTTCGTGAATTGAGATGGAATTCGTACACCATGTAAAGAATCTCGTAATGTGCATGATGTTTTCATGCAATGCCTGAAGATTTTCATGCAATGCGTGCATTGAGTTGTAAGCATAATTGTTAGATGTGTGAATAGTTCAATAGAGTCAAAAAGCATCTAGAGGAATAATCTATTCAAGAAGCTATAATTGACCATGTTGTTGACACTTCAGGTGATCAAAACAGCCTAATGAGATAGAACATGTGCAAGCTTGTTGAAGTGGATAACAATACTGATGTTGTTAATCCTGGAGTGGACAAGATCAACAATACAAATGTTGTTGATTGGTAGACTATTGAACTTTAAATTATTTTATCCAATTGAGTTTGTTATTCATTAAGACTTTATGAATTCGAAGCTACTCTTAGAGGGCGTTTGGTACAGGAAAAAATTTTTTCTCCTAGGAAACATGATTCCTGAGAGTCATGGTTCCTAAGAATCTTGTTCCCAGGAGTGTAAAAATTTTATCTGGTTGGTCTCATAGATTTCTGGGAATGATAGATATTTTCGCGTTTGGTTCAGAAGCTATTTTCTTGAGAAT
>JASKGM010097176.1:0-12674 GCA_034509205.1 Ceratonia siliqua
AGTGGCCACTCTTGCCTTGTCCACTTCCATTGGTTGGATAGGCTGAAACTTTAATTTCCAACGGTGTCTTCCAAGGACAAGAAGCTGCTAGCCAGGAACTTTGTAAATATATCAAAGCTATCACTGTCAATTTTGAGTCTAACCTGACGGATTGATCCATTTTTAGAGGAATAGGATAGGGTTAAGGCTTTAAAAATTAAGGCTCGAATTTAAACAGGCCGAGTAAGACCAGGCTTAGCCCCTGACCTGAATTTTAATTTTTTTAATAATTTTTTTAATTTTTTTTATCTTAAATATCATATAAATATGTTACAATATTAAAAATATCATTCTTTTTGGATTATAGATAAAGATGATATAAAATACCAAATGTATACAACATCTAAAATATATTCAAATATTATTGTTGAAAATTATACTTGATAGATATTTTAATTTATAATGTTGAGTTAGGATATAATTTTATGATGTTATTATTATTATTATTTATTTACACTTATTATTTATTATGGATAATTTATTTTTGTTGATATATATACTTGTTTTAAATAATTTAGAATGTGTTTTTGTTAATTTTTATAATTAATTTTTGTATAAATTTTCTTAAATACGTCTTAAAGTCCTGAAAGATTAAATTAAAATTTTTAAATAAATACTTGATAAAAAAAAGATCCAACCCATTTTCTTGTAGCCAAAGAGGATCAAGCCAATCCACTCATTTTGACAGTAAGCTTGGATTAGTGGGCATTGAAGAAACAATAAAGGATTAATTTACCCAAAAGAAACGACACCAAAAGTGTTTCTGGCTTTTGGTTGGTCAAATAATAATATTATTATACTCAATCCTCATCCACCCAACCCCAAGTGCCGTATCTCACTATTGTTCGTGGTTAAGTTGTTTATATCAAGATAAACAAAGAAAAATTACATGAATGGAAGTTGTAGCATAGCTAATTAGGGCATACTAACTACCGTACGTCTTGAACATCTAAGTTTAATTGTACATAAAAAAAAAAGTCACCCTCATACCATCATATATATCAATACTTTTTTCCCATACTTCAATGTTTCGGCCTTTCATGTAAAAAAAAAATGTTTCTTATTATTCTACAACTTACTTTTCATATTTTATATTTTAATGACCCACTTTGACATGTGGTTTTTGTTTTTTTGTTTTTATCGTGCAACTTTGAGTTAATTAGTTATATATAATGACTATCGTGAATCCAAAACGCTCTATTTGGATTTGGAATTAAATGTTGCAACATAATTTAGTGATATGAGTGGTCTGCAAAAGCCACATTAAGCTATGGCTTATGAGGTCACTCCAATTAATATATATAGTTCAAGCTTCTTTTGACATATTCAAAACAGCAACATGTTATGTTTGACATTGCTCTTAATTTTAAGGAGTAATATATGTACTTCTTTCGGCACTTATAGGGACACAAAAAACCTATAATTGAAGCCATATATCTTAAGCAAATTGAATCATTGAAAAGCCACCGATTTCCACATCAGAATTTAAACATTTCCTGGTAAAAGGATATTCTGAAGACACATAGTTAGGAAAGACCCTACCTGAATAGGTTTCATAAGAGCGAGGAAAAAAATAATGAAATACAGCTAAATGATATATTGAAATTTGAAAGCAATCCATGTGAAACAGCCCCTTGCCACACTCTTTGATGCTTTAAACTGCCAAGCTTTAAAACTCTTCAACTCGTTAAAGAAATTTATGAGCCCCTAGAAATGGGAGCAGTTTAAACTCAAGACAAGCAAAATTCCATTGCAAAACAATGTCCATTTCCAATGTTTGTTCCCTTTGTCATCGACCTCATCATCTCTAAACCTAAAAACCTTCACATTTTACCATACAAGATCTAAACCATGAGAATATGAGATCATAAACTAACTCTACGTTGATGAACAATGAACATGCACCCATTTTCATCACCAACCCACTGCTACTTACTTCCTTTGCATACAAAAGTTTAGCTCGTAGTCGTAGCTGGCACCCTTTTGCCTGTGCTACGTTGCAACCTGTGGATTCTCCCACTGCTTCGGAGAGTGAAACATGTGGACGATGTATTATATGAACAAGTGTGTGTCCGGCAACAACCTAGCCACGTATAGTGTCGTTCATGCACTATCACAAATTAACACATTTCTGCTCTAGTCAAATAACAAACTAGGGTCACATTCATTCGCAATTAATGAATGAGCTTATATATTAGTTTTGTATATATTTTCCCTCTCCAAAAATATGGTAGGCCATGCTTGTTTTGGACCTTAAAACGTCGTCGTCAGTGGTTGCAATAATATTGTTTCGGATAAAATTTAACCAATTCTTCGTTCCATAGAATTAGCCAGCATTCTCTTTGTATTAAATGTAGCTGATATCAAACACTGCGCTATGGCCATTCAACATAAATCAAGGTTGGAATGCAATTCCCGGTACCAAAACATTACCTTGGATGTTGAGAGGGTCCCACACTGAACAAGTCCACATACAAAGTATAACCATGCTACCTCGTTCCCAAAAATGTAGGGGAAGACGTAGGGGGAAGATGCTTCACCGGAACATATATATATATGATATCATTCATCAAAATAAAAGTATAGAAATTGTTCCATAATAGTAGGCGCCGAAACAAAGACAAGTTAAACTTGAAAGTATATACGAGATTGACAAGTTCAAATGAAAAAGCGAGAAGATATATAGTTAGTTTGATATTAATTAGTCAATTGCAAAAAGATAATTAATAATTAAGTTATACATTTTATCACACATGGATTAGCTAGTGTGATGAAAATTAATAAATTTTGACACTTGGATGATTAGATTTATTAGAGTAATATAATTATTAGCTTATAGTTTTATGTTTCACAGGAATTAGTTTGACGTAATTGGTTTACAAGATTAAGTTAATGGACAGTGGATTGTGTTATGTAAGCACCATATCTTAGGTTACGTCACATATCCAACAAAAATGGAACATAAGGAAGCATGAAGTTTCCTGTTAACTGGGAATGGTAAGGATGTCCAAGTACAGAGTGACCGCTGACGACCATGCGTACAAAAATTTAGGGAGACAGAAGACACGGTTTCGTCAAGTTAGTTTGCCCCTTGGACTAGAATCACAGATCCAGTCCGGGCACACCCTCTCTACCTTCTTGCCTTCTTGGTTGGCAACAGTCTGTTATCACTCTTGGTCTTCTTCTTCTTCTTCTGACAAATAGTGCAGAAGAAAGAAATACACCAGTAACTGAAAATAAAGGAAAACGAAGAAGAAGGAACTGAATATTGTATTTATCAGAAACCCCAATCTGAAGTACAAGAGGAGTAACAACGTATATATACATGAGCTAGCTTAGCTACTATCGTAGCTTCTGGAAAACCTAATAACCACTTAACCACTCATAACAGAAAAGTTACAACAATGCCAGCTCAGCTAAACAAATACCCCTCAGCTAAGCTCTAATACTAACTCTAATATACTATATCATTCCCCCTCAAACAGAACCTCCTCCTTGAATCTTAGGTTTGTCTCTAAACACATTAAACAAAGAGGCACCTACTGGTTTAGTAAACACATTAGCGATTTGGTCTTGAGCAGGGACACAGGCAATGATCGGCTGCTTAATTGTCTAATACCTTCTTTCGTACAAAATGAACATCAAGCTCAACGTGTTTGGTTTTTGAATGGAAAACTGGGTTTGCAGCCAAGGCAACAACACTTTGATTATCACTCCAGAGAACAGGTTGCTGTTGAGTAACTATTCCAAGCTCAGATAGAAGAGACTTAAGCCACATTAATTCACTCACAGCATTGGCAATACTATGATATTCGGCCTCAGTGCTTGAACGAGTAATTGTATGTTGTTTTCCAGAGGACCAAGAAATAGGATTAACCCCAAGAAAGAAACAAAATCTAAAAGTGGATCGTCTATGATCCAGACAAGCACCCCAATCTGAATCTGAAAAACCTAAGAGCAAGATGGAATTTTTACTCAAAACCAATCCTAAGTCCATTGATCCCTTCAAATACCTTAAAATTCGCTTAACAGCTTTCTAGTGTGATTCCAATGAATTTTGCATGTACTGACAAACCTTATTAATACTATATGCTATATTAGGTCGTGTGAAGGGAATACACTACAAGGCCCCCACTATGCTTCTATAGTCATGTGCTTTATCAATAAGAGCACCATGAGTAAGAGATAACTTTGAATTGCAAGCCATAGGAGTAGGCAATGGATTAGCATCCAGCATTTTACTTTTAGTCAAGAGATCACTAATATAGTTTGTTTGTGAAAGATGAATGCCATCTTTAATGTTCCTAACTTCCACACCAAGAAAATAATTGAGATTTCCTAAATCCTTAAGAGAAAAGGCAATATCCAGCCGTTTAATAACCTACTGCATCTGAACAAAATTATCACCAATGACGATTATATCATCTACACAGACTAGCAAAAACAAAGTATCAGTCCAGACATTCTAATAAACAAATAACTGTCTACCTTGGAAGAATGAAAACCAAGACTATATAGAAAGGTACTTAGCTTGTCAAATCAAGCCCATGGGGCCTGCTTCAGTCCATAGAGAGCCTTTCTCAATGTACATATCAGATTCTGCCTATTTAATTTATGCTCAAAATTTGGTGGCTAGTCCATGTACAGCTCTTTACACAAATCACCATTAAGAAATGTATTGTTCGGATCCGGATCCCAGCCTTTTCTTTTAAGAAAAGGCTGGGATCTTTTCAATCTTGGCCATCTATTTAATTTTGGAAGGTCAAGATTTGTTTGACAAAGTACGTGTACTTTGCATGCATTTGAATCCTGACTATCCAAAAGTGAATGAACCGATCCAGATGAGAAGAAAAGGTCCAAGCCGAAAAGGCCTGGATCCATTTCCGTATTATTCACATCAATTTGTCTCAAACTCCAACCCTTTGACACTGCAATAGATAACACTATTATGATGGTAGTGAGCTTCACAAACATGACTAAAAACTTCAGAATAATCAATACCAACAGCTTGTAAGTACCATTTAGCTACCAACCTAGCCTTATACGTTGCAATAGAACCATCTAGGTGCTTTTTCAACTTAAACACCAACCTACAACCTACTACTTTCTTATCTGTTGGTGGAATCACTAACCAGGTATTATTTCTGACAAGAGCATCATACTCAGCCTCGGCAGCCTCTGTCCACTTTTCATGTGTGAAAGCTTGAGTAATTGTAGTAGGTTCAGTGTAGGTAAGCTCAAAAAGCAAAGCTTTAGGTTTAAAAATACAACTCTTGGAATGAGTGACCAAAGGATGACAAGAAACAAGTGGTGCTATAGGAAGTGAAGGAATGTTGGAGTTAGGAGAAGCATCAACCATTGAGCTAGATGAATTGTATTGTGCACCAGACCCAGTTATTGAGGCTAAAGAGATATCTTTAATTTGTAGCTCAGTAGTGTCACCCTTTTTAGAAGATGAGTTATTAAAATCAGAACCATTGCAATTTAGACTAGTTGGAACAGAACTAGTTCTGATAAGTACCAGACAACCCAATATTAATTCCATCTTGTGTAGGAGATGCAATAGTCAGCTTAGCTAGACTTTGTGAAGCAGAAAGAGAATTGTGCCTTAGAGACAGTTTTATTATTGAAAGATAGAGGAGACATACTAGAACCCAAAGGAATTTGAGGACAAAAATTTGAATGACTGTTATTTGAACCATAATTTTTTAACAACCTTGCTTCTTGAATTTTCTCTTGATAGGGAAATCTGGTTTCATCAAATTTGACATGTCTAGTAACAATTATTTTGCTTTCTGAGGTTAAACATTTATAACCTTTTTGATATGTGCAATAACCCAAGATAATGTAGGGACTTGATTTGAACTGTAGTTTATGAGCATTGTAGGGCCTAAGGTTGGGAAACAAAGGAACCTAAACACTTTCAAAGCTTTATAGTCAGGAACAATATTAAACAATAATTGAACATGGGATTTAGAGTCAATGGTAGAATTGGGAAGTCTATTTATAATGTGAACAATTGAGATAAATGCTTCAGGCCAAAAATGTAATGACATGGCAACTTGAGCTAATAAAGTAAGCCTAATGTCCACTATGTGCCTATGCTTGAGCTTTACTATGCCATTTTGTCGAGACGTATAAAGGCAAGTTTTTCTAAACACAACATTATTGGACCCAAGAAAATGTTTTAATTTCTTAAACTCAATACCACAATCTGTCTCCACAACAAGTCTTGTATTCAATTGTAATTTAGCCTTAGATTTGAAGTGTAAAAAAGACGCATAAACTTCAGATTTACTTCTCAAACAATACATCCAAGTATACTTTGAATAAAGATCTATTATAGACAAGTAATATCTATAACCTTCCTTAGAAACCTGAGCAGTAGGACCCCATATATTAGCCTCTACTACTTGAAAAGGAGAAGTGTACTAAGTATTTGACTTAGAAAAAGGTAGAACAAAGCTGCTTGGTAGTTTTATTGAATTTATAAGAAACATGACAGATACTAAGAACTTGTTTCAATATAGGAAAAGCAGGATGCCCCAGCCTCCTATTGTAAATCCCAAAAGAAGAATGCTTAGTTTATGATTTAGAATCAACAACTAAAGCTTGAGAACATTGCTTAAAATGAGGGTTCAAAGCAGTGTACCTGGAATCTTTGTGCAACTTAGGGATATCAAATTGATATAAGCCTTTATTAAGTGCCCCCTGCAACAAAACCTGCCTAAAAGCCTGATCTTTACAAAACAACAGCTTGAATGAAATTAAAAAATAACACTATTTTCTCTAGAGAGAATTGAGATACTGAGATTAAGTTCTTGGTAATTCACTACAAGAAAATTGACTTTCAATGGTAAATTTTCTGTGACGACTTTTAAATGTCATTACTAAATGTAGTTGTCAATAACTTTTAGTTACGACTTTTTAATTGCGTCACAACATCTTAACTTTTCAGTGACAACATTCAATTTTCATCATAAAAGGCATCAAAAAATCGTCACTAAAAGTTAAATTTTATTTTATGAAATATGGGAGTTTAAAAAATATAGGATTTAGTGACGACAATTATATTGCCGTAACTAAAAACCTTTTGTGACAATATATGATGTCATCACTAAAAGTGAATATTTTTTTAGTACCCCAAACAATGCCAAAAAAGTCAAGATTTAGTGACGACAATGAGAATGTCGTCACTAAAACCTTTTTGTGACGACTTTAATGCATCACTAAAACTAGAGTTTTTGTGACAACATCATATGTCGTCACTAAAAGTGAAGATTTTTTTTAGGTGCCCAAACGGTGCTAAAAAAATCATGATTTAGTGACAACAATTAGAATGTCGTCACTAAAATATTTTTGTGACAACTTTTACATGTCACTAAAACTATAGTTTTAGTGACGATATCAATGATGTCGTTACTAAAAGTAAAGTTTTTTTTTTGTGTCAAAAAAATCAGGATTTAGTGACAACAATTAGATTGTCGTCACTAAAACCTTTTGTGACAATATCATATATTGTCACTAAAAATGAAAATTTGTTTACCTTGCCAAAACGATGCCGTTCAAGAAAATGCCTTTTCTCTTTTCCTCCTCCTTAATTTCCCTCTTTCCTTCACACTTTCTGCCCTTACCATCTTCGGCGTGCAAGACCCCATTTTCCTTGCTTTTTTTTTTTTTTTTCCATTTTGAGTTTTGGGTGAAGATAGCTCTTGTTGCTCTTCTCTTCTCTTCTTCTTGATTCTTGGCATTCATCTATTCTTCTAGAAATGAAGGAGAAAGCTGTGATGTTCAGAGCAAGAATGGAACAACTAGAATAATCTGGTTCCTCCCCCTCTATCTTACACTCTCACTCTCGGCTTTCTCTCATCTTTGAAGTTTCGAATTCTCCTTTGCTTTTTTGTTGAACCTGGTTTTTTGTGTTCCCCCGCAAAGTATTAAAGATGTTTCACCAGCCATTACTTTATGGTTCTAGAGTTGCTTCTCAGTCTACACTGTTCACTTCAGTTTTTTCTAGGGCTGACAACGCTGGGCGTGATTCATTTGCAGGGAATTCTTCTGGCCATGTCATGGGGTACTTAATTTATACTTGCTTTGATTTCTACAGTAACTCGATGATCCTTTTTTTGGATCTCTGTTTGATGGATTGCTCATACTCTGATTCAACTTCTAGAAATGAATGTAAGATGTGGTTCTTATATCCATGGAATAGAATGCTCGTACACTTTCTCATCGAATAATTAAATGTATGCTGGAGGTTATGCAATCTTAGTTAACTATTGGTTCAAGTTTGGTAAACTACTTGCATCCGTTGTAAGAATCAATGTTTTAAGAGTTCTTAAAGAAAAAAGAAAAAAAGACTAATCCGATTAGATTGTTGGTAAGTGCTAGTGGTTAAATCTTCCTATCTAAACTATATGATTTGTCAATAATTTTGCAGGTGATATCCACTAAGATATAAAGTATTGCGTTATTCCATGATGATTCTACAAGATTAGACATGTTTTATTTATTTATTAGATTTTCACTTGCCTTAATCTATTTAGGTTCAAGTTAAGCAAGCAAGCATTGGGAAACAAATCAAACATTGGGAATAAAATCCTTAGTAAGGTACATCATCGCAATGCACTGAAGTACTCTAGAGACCTATCAACACTATTATAAATTTTAATTAAAATTTTGGCATATGTTAGATAAGGGACCGTGTGAAGCATATATAGGACAACTAATGTTTATGGTCGTCATGCTCAAGAACCCGTACTTGAGGTATCTATACCATTTTTGTGTGTGCAATTATATTGTAACTGATTTCTTGTTTTTTTTATTATTGTAGAATAATAGATTGTGAATTACAAAATTGCCTTTTAATAAAAGATATTATACATAAAGAAAAGTACTTATGTAGATGAAGATTAATTGTGTCAAAAAATTTATTTGGCTAATATCTAGATGGATTTTCAAGCCGCTGATTTGGTTGAGCTTCTCACCCAGTTTTATTTCATGGATAATAATGCAGGAAAGACTCAAGATAACTTTGCACACCCACCATTTTACATTTTCCTAGAGATATAACGACGTTCAAATTATAAGCAGTTCTTTTGCCATGTGTGATATATCCTTTTCTTTTCTCTCTTGGGTTAATGGCATGTGACCGTAGAATTTGTTTTTAAAAGTAAACTTGATGTACAGAAAAATTAATAAATCAAATTAATGTAAACATATATACCTTTTATTTTGGAGAGGGGAAGCCAATCCTTCAAGGCCGCTAGCTAGCCAGCAGATAGGACAAATTCTCAAAAGCCCAAAAGTATATTTTTATGATCAAACTCTCAAACCCATGAGAACAATTTGTTTCTGAGAAGGGACCCATTAGGGTCCGTTAAGCTTCTGTCCCAAGCTATATCATTACATTCAAAAACTTCAGAGGACATATAATGACAGTGATGCAGCTTCCAAGTGTACACAACTCAAGTAATGGTCCCCAAGGAGTAACTTTTGGCTGCCCTGAAAAATACAACTAAATTTTAGACCATTTTGATGGAGAATCTGATTATTTTCACTATTAGGAAATAAAACTAATAATTTCCTCATATATTCTTCACAACTTCAATGCTGCTACTGCAAAATTTATCCCAAAAAACAGTGAAGACCTTGTTCTGCGAAAGATATTCGTGTATATTCCATTCTTGCTTCAGTCTTAGAAAATCTATATCCTCGTCTTTAAGTTTAACAAAACTACAAAGAAATTGTCAATGATATCACATACACAAATCCAAGACTCCAGATTTTTTTTTTGTATATGGTGACAATTATTTTCTTGCATCAGTGAGAGGGAATTTGAGAAGCCCAAAAATAAACATATTCTGTGATGTGGAAAGACTACCAAACACATGGTAGCTAACAGTGCCAAAAAAAATTAGGCCTGGAGCTATCATATCCAATTATCCGTTATCTAAAGCCAACTTGCCATATGATTCCATAAGTGTTCACATGGGTAGATTTGGATGAAAAGTTAGGCAGCCACGAACTGTGTTACTTATTGTGAACCAGTCCTTTGTATACAATGGTTTCCACCCTGGACCATACACAAACTAAGATGCACTTTCAGCTACAGAAAGATTACAACTCAGCTCGCAACTAGTTAAGCATTATGTTGCAGATGTTCATGCACATAAGTGGCCTCAATTCTCATTAGCTATAAGTGAATAATTAAGCCAAATATCTCAAGATAACCCAGACACATGCATCTTCATCTGTGACTAAAGTCTTGACATGATGTCTCAAGCTTGTTTCAAATACTGTAACACTTCTTCAAGTGGCTGTTTTATTGATAGAAATAACAAATCTAATTACAATGGCGTAATTAAGAAATGACGCAGAGGATGCACATTTTCATAAATCCACGCCATCACTTCAGAGCTGAAAAAGGACAAGAAAGGAGACAAACCATATCTGAAAGGATTTGCTGCTGGAAGCCGTATAATAAACCTCCACTTGACTTAAGAATCCTAGTTAATTATCCATACTCCATGATTGCATTTACATTCATGCATTTTATTAGTTTAATCAACAGGGTATCTACACTTTCACTTTGCTGATTAATCAGCATTACCTTTTCAACATACGCAAAGCACATGCAAAAGAATTCCAGTTTAACTTTATAAATCGTATTAATTAAGATACATGCATCTTACATGTTATGAACTCAATTGATGCATTTGAATTCTACTTCATGTCTCAACTCAACTGTGATGATTGAACTGAAGGAAAACATATATGGACTATTTACAAGTGAGAAAAATGCTTTAGTGGGGCAGGCTGGAATTGGTCAGCCTAAATTGGAACTGCACAAGAGTATTTGTGTTTCTTATGGCCTTAATTTAATCTAACCTTGTCCTACTTTTACTTGATTCACAACTCAGAAGCATGATAATATATGTGAATGTAAGTATCAAAACATGGCAGTAATATGTCTGCTGCCTGCGAATATTCAATAAAAATGCATGCTTTGGTGAACTGGTTATTGGATGTAAGAAGCATCAATTCAATCTCTTTAACAGTAAAATTCAGATCTTAGAGAAGTCTAGAACCACAGACAACTCCATTAATGAAATCCTGTTGCTGCCATCTCCAGCATGCCATCAGCCATATAACTGAGTAAATGCGAGAGAAGAAGATATTCTTTTTATATTGTGACTCGGTCATGGTCCTCACAAGCATATGCCTTGGAGCCTGGAAACTTAAATGTTTGTTGATCCAGTTTTGTTGGAGGATTGGATATTCTGCATTTATTGATCGAAACCATATCACATGGATATATAATTTACTGCAATTTTAGCCTAGCTGTGCAACGAAAAGAAAAGGCCACTTGAAGCACTGTAAACAGTTTTCACAGAAAACCATGGTTAAGAAACACATGCAATGTGTATAAATTTGTATTTTAGGTTGCTAGTTGCTACAATGAACAACAATTGTTTCTAAGCTAAGGTTACTTCCATATACGTTGGCTAGCTATACATATATTCAATAACAAAGATGCACCATATATCTGAATATCAGCTAATTATAACAGCTCACTGCTCAGGTTGACTGTTAGTCTAATCTGTCATAGCGAGCGTGGAAGGCATATTTTACACATAAAACTATACCTAGGCTGAGAAAGAGACGCATTACCAAATGAATATTGTTCATGTGAAGTGTTGGCCACAGAGCATATCAAATCCAAACATGTACTGCGAGCCTAATCACATTCTGACATTATTCCTTCATTTTCCCACATGGGCAGATTTGATTACCTATTTAGCAGTTAACTGGGACCCAATAAACTTGAAAAGGAGCTATCCAGGCTTGGATATCAATAAAGAAAACATTTTCAGCTGACTAGGGCCACCCTTGACCCTGATCTACTCTACAGGGTTGCAGGCATATTAATTATCTTAGGCCCACTGTTATGTAGAGAAATCAGTAAGGCTCCAATTATTTCTAGACCACATACATGCACAGCGTCAAGTTCCTTGAGGACATGTTCAAGCATGTCTTGGCTTAGCTATGACCTGGAATCAGACTCAGGTTTTGCTCCATTACATTATTATATCTGAATCTAGCTCGTCACATGCTTAAAACAATTCTCCACTTTTCTTGTCTTCATATTATTTTGGAATTTAAATTAAGAAGAAAAAAGAAATATATCGATCAGTCCCATCAAAGAAACAAGCAACTCTACTTTGTTTTTTTAAATCAGTGAACCCAAGGAGTGTATAGAACAATATCTACCAGCCTTTTATTTCCGAATCTAGTTCATTTTCTTATTTCGTTGCTTTGTTTTTTAAATAATAGGACAAATCTCTCTCAGATTTGACTCAAAATGTCTCTATCTTTAATTTCATTAGCTTAGTAGCCATTATTACTGCAGTCACAGACTCAGAGATAATATTTTTAACGTTATGTACCTTCTCAGTTATTATCATATATATAATCTTTATTAGAAAGCTGGGCAGAAGAAATTTATGTATTACAAAGATAAACTAAGCAAGTACATGATGCAATCGCATACCCATATGCATGACCTGCATGTAGGCTCGACTCTACCTGCGTAGCGGTTACTCTTGGCTCGAGGCTCTGCTAACTGTCGTCTC
>JASKGM010097198.1:0-12671 GCA_034509205.1 Ceratonia siliqua
GGCCAGCCCGACGGGCCGGGTCGGGCCGGGCTGGGCCTACCTGTTTGACAGCTCTACCAATACCTCAATATTCAAGGGACTTTCAGTAAAAGTTTATCTTCTCCGAAGTTTTGTTTTTCATGGGCTTTCAATGGAATCTTATTTTTCCAAAGTCTCAATTTTCACAGGCATTTAGTAGAGGCATATTCTCTCCAATGTCCTAATTTGCTGTCTAAGCTTTAAGTGGAATATTATATTCCCCTAACAACTTAACTTCTTTTCACCTAATCAATTTAACTATATCAAACTAGTTAACCTTGATCTATTATGGGATACGTAAGGCACTTATTTGGTAAGGCAGATCAAGTTAGTTCTTTCTCTTTCTTTATTTTTTATCATCATATTAATAAAAGGAGTAATTAAAATACATTATTTTTTTTTAAGTACAAATAATTTAGGATAACCATTCTTAGAGATGGACGTTGTGGGGTACTTAACATTTTTTCTACACGTAATTAGACTCCCGAATCATTCCTTTAGTTCCAAGGGCCAATTTTTCTTTCTTTTACAAGATTCCAATTATCATTCTAATTAATTGGTAGCGACTCCATTTTTTTCTCTGCGTTTTTCTTTACATGCCTAAAAGTCATAAAATGATGAGTATTTATCGACCATTACGTTGTGACATCAAACCTACCAATTACTAGAAAGAATAATTTATACACCTTGAAAGTACATATTATTGTCTACTATGGATCCCAATATTCTCCAAGTCTACCACCGTAGCCAGGGACTCAGGGTCAGGACTATAGAAACAAAATTAGAGCTTCCTTGAGCCAAGATTCCATTACATAACCTCACTAAAAATCATACTACCTAAAAGTTACCATTTGTCTTGGTCCTTTAAACCACCAAAAAATACTCAAATTCCAATCAATATTACCACGTGAAATCTTTTACTCAATACCCCAAAATTCAAAAATCTCGTTATTACTTCTTACCATACTATATTTAAGCAAGAAATCTATTACTATTATTTTAAAAATCACATTTAAATCAATCTTATTTTAATATAATCATTCCACATTTTTACTCAAAGTATTTCCATAATAACTACATGTATACAACTTTCTCGAGAATAAATTTACTACCCAATTTATTACACACCCCCAAAAATAGGTAATTCAATTTAACAAAATATTTTAGTGTAACCTATGAAGAAATTGTAACTTACACTACAGTAAGAAATAATTTAAAGAATGTTTGTAGTAATTAACAAGTCAATAGTCTATTGTTCTTTATCCCCATGGCACACAAAATTACACTTGTTCCTATTCTGTAGATAATACCTTGATCTTTTTAACATTCTCTTCTGGATACGGATTCGGATATCGTGCAGTCGAGATTCAACTACATAGAATCCGATCAAATCTTGACTGTCCAAGATTTACAGGTGTTTTTTGTTTTAATTTTTTTAAATGACACGTATATCGAGTAATTTTTAAAAAAAAATTTTGACCAAATCCTGGCCGTTCAATGAATACTGAATGATCAAGATTTTCTAATTGGAACCCAAATAGTCAGGATCCTAATTACATGGGATCCAAATTCAATACCGATCCAAATTCTCTGGATACCGTTCAAATTTGTATCTTCTGAAAGCGCAAGGAAACCCATTTTATATAATTTCTTCAATCATCAAAAGTCTGACAAAGATTTTGAATCCGATTAGTCTTTCAGTAAAATACTAAAATTCAACAAATCTTCGCGTAAAACGACCTATTATTTGTACTGTACTTTCATGGAACTTCACAAAAGCTTGTTCCTAACATCCCTTGTCGGCTATCAAAGGGCAGGGCCAACTAAGAAGGCCTTATATTTTAGAAGAAGGTTAAGAAGTCATGGGTTGTCCTTGTTTTGGAAATTTGTGGGTTCAAATTCTATAATTATGCATAAAAATAATTCTATTATAATTGTATTAAAACTTATAAATTTTGGAAAATTTTAATATATATGAATTTTGTTTCTTTTTAATTTTTAAAATAATTTAAATAATTAAAGTGATAATTGACTGCATGAAAAAAGAGTGAAAGAAATTATCATTTATGCTTTTGGGTGGGGGTCAGGGGATCGAATAGAAGTTTTGATTACATGGTAACATACCATGTAACAGACTTAATTCAAGAAGAAAAACTTGATTGCATGGTAACATACCATGTAACAGACTTAATTCAAGAAGAAAAACTTACAGACCCTCTAAAAACTGATAATTTACATACGATTTCGCTGGTGAACATTATGAAGTAGCCAAATTAAATTTCTCCACATTTGTGACCATAGTGGAAACATGATATGCACGTTATGAGATAAATAAATATAATATATAATATTTATTTAATTAATAATATTATTTATACTTTTTTTTAAACTCATATATATCGTATCTATCTTTCTCAACCGTTATATTCTTTTTTACTATAAAAGGATCCCAAATTCCTAATCTATCTTCTTCTTGAGAGTAGAGTGCTTGAACATAAACACATTCTATGTACATGTATAAATGTTATAGGTTGGAAGCCTTATGTAAAGATTTTTTATCTTTCTTCCATGTTATTATTATTATTTTTTAAAGAAAAACTTAGTCTCATTTGATATTTAAATAGATTCAAAGATACTCTCTTATATATATAACTTAAATGGTCTCATGAGATATCAAATTAGGTATCTGATGGATACCAAAAAGAGATATGACCACCGGGCCAGATTGTCTCAATTTCTTTTGGGTGATTAGTTATGTACCTATAAATAAATATTAAAGAATCCTCATGTGTCTCATGTTTTAAACATGCCAAACTGTTTAATTATACATTCATGTCAAAAATATTTCAATTCACATATATAGGACCTTCTTTATTAACACACGAGTTAATGCTCTTAATATTGCTAAATTTTGAAATTGAGGTCCTTACTTATATGGTTCTCACCTAACTAATAATTGAGATTCTACAACAATAGTTTTCTCATTGCAAAACTAAAAAATTAGAGAAATTCAAAGTTGACTTCTAATAATTTCTACAACATGTTTTAACTATCAGAGAAAGCCCGCAAATCATGCCTACCGCCTCAACCAAATCATCGGATAATACTGCCTTGGATAAACCTCATCTACTCCAGCCGAAATCTACGTCAACAGCATCCTCCAACAAGTAACAAATACCCAGAACAGAAGCATGGACTCTATCACAACAGCACATGCAACGACTCAATTGAATAGCAATAGGACTCTTACTTTTTTTTTTATGTAAATTATATATAGAACACTCATATACAGTCACGCGAACTCGTGTATAAATATAGAAGATAAAGTCAGATGTAAACTGAAGGCCACTAATATATTTTTCATTTCCACAAACTTCTTCTTTATGGTATCAAAGCTTTCAGCTTAATAGCAAAAAATTTCGATCCATCAAGACTCTAGCTTAACACCATGACTAGCTCATCATCCACCTCCTCCCTCAATCCTCCATCCACCATCTCCAGCCTCACCACTGACAATCTCATAGTACTTAACACCGGATCCCAAATTCCTTTTAAACTAAATGGTACCAACTATCTTGCTTGGAGAATCCAATTTAATGCCCTGCAAGTAGGCTATGACCTCAAAGGCTATATTGATGGCACCACACCTTGCCTAGTCAAGGAAATCACCACTGATGGTATACAACTCTCCAACCCAACCTTCAACCATTGGATTAGACAAGATCAACTTCTTGCCCATGCCACCGTCTCCTCTGTCACAGACATAGTAGTCTCACTCCTTGGCTCAGTTGAGACATCAAAACAAGCCTGGGATTGTGTTGCTAAAATGTATGCCAACTGCTCTCGATCTAGAATCATGACCCTCAAAGAACGACTATCCAACCTGAACAAAGGTACACAGTCAATTACTGATTACCTCATACAAATCAAAGTCATTTCTGATGAACTAGCCATCATTAACAGCCCACTTGATGACATAGATTTAGTCATCCACACCTCAATGAACTGGGTCATGAATACAAAGAAATCTTTGCAGCCTTAAGGGCTCGTGAAACCCCTATAAACTTTGATGAACTTCATGACAAACTCATTGACTATGAAAATTTCCTCAAGAGGGAAGACAAACTCACCTCCAACCCAGCCCCCATTGCCGCCCAAATGGCTAAAAAATCATATGGATTTCATCACTCACGCAAAAATACATCATCCTTGTATCCCAAAAATGGTCAGTATACCTCTTACACCCGACAACCCTCTCAACACGCCAACAATTCTAAACGCAAAATAACTCCTCCATCACCTGTCAATACTATGAGAAACCTGGCCACAGTGCCAAAGTTTGCTACAAAATTCATGGCTACCCCAATCGCAATCTACCTACGCCCACTGCTAACTATGGCAGCCCCACCCCTCACCTGACAACAATTGGCTCATGGACTCTGGAGCCTCACATCATGTCACCAATGACCTTCAAAATCTCTCCCTTACATTCCCCTATGATGGGTCTGATCAACTACTAGTTGGCAATGGAACAGGTTTGCATATTACTCACACTGGTACCACCTCTCTTAACAATGCCTCAAAATCTTTCCTAATCTCAATGTTCTATGTGTACCCTCCGTTAATCATAAGTTAATCTCTGTTTCCAAGTTTTGCAAATTTAACCTTGTTTCTGTTGAATTTTTTCGATCTCATTTTCTTATCAAGGACTTGAAAACAGGGGCGGTACAGCATCAAGGCCCGAATAAACATGACATGTATCAACTCTCCGCTACATTGCCTTCCACATTCTCTCCACAAGCACTGACAGTTCACACTTGGACCACACCATCCTGGCATCACATTCTTGGTCACCCATGCAATCGCATTCTCCAACACATGCTTAACCATTACAAGCTCGCTCATCAGCCCGTCACCACTACTCTGATATGCACATCTTGTCACACCTCCAAGAGTCACAAGCTTCCCTTCTCCACCTCTAGTCTCACTAGTTCCCGTCCTCTTCAATTAGTTTATTGTGATGGTTTTACATATTACCTTATCTTTATTGATCATTTCTCCAAATATATTTGGTTCTATCCTTTAAAACAAAAATCTGATGTCTATTTAATATCCCACAATTTAAAGCGCTTGTTGAAAACTATTTTAATTTTTCGTTAGTCTCCCTTTACTCTGACAATCTTACTTCATCATGCAAAACTTCCCTTAACCTTATGGAGTTATGCTTTCCACACTACCGTATACCTCATCAATCGCCGCTCTACACCTATCCTCAATATGCAATCCCGATATGAAATTTTATACCATCAACCTCCCAATTATAGTCACCTCTATGCTTTTTGCTGCCTTTGCTTCCCATGGCTATGACCCTACAATAGCAAAAAACTCCAACCTCGCTCCAAGGCTTGTATCTTCCTCGGATATTCACCCTCCTAATATGCCTACAATTGCTACGATCCCCTCACCCATAGAATCTACACCTCAAAACACGTAACTTTCCATGACACTTACTTTCCTTATCCTTCCCTCATCTCCCTCACTTCCACATCTACCGCAAATATACCCTTGGACCTCACTCCATCTCCCCACCTACAATTGCCCTTTCACTCACCTACTCCGTTTCCCACCAACTCCAACTAGCAGAATGAAGACTCCGCCACTACAGCATCCCCCACACATGATCACGCGTCCCTATCTCTCCAAAATACCAAAGCCCATCACCCTCCTAATCCTATAAACCAGCTCCTATCCCCCCGTACCAATGAGAACCCGCCACCTCCAGACCAACATGCCATAGCGCCTCCCACAACTCTCCCAGATCAACCCGAAACACATCCTTCCACTAACCAAAGAGTCCATCCCATGATTACTAGATCCCAAAATGCCATTTTCTAGCCCAAACGCTGCTACCGAGTCAGCAAACATCTACTTCTAGACAACTTAGAACCCTTTTGTCTTACACAAGCTATGCAGCACACGTCTTGGAGAGAAGCTATCTCAGCAAAGTTCAATACACTTATACGCAATGGTACCTAGGACCTCGTCCCAGCCCCTCCAAATCAGAATATTGTTGGTTTCAAATGGTTGTTTTGCATCAAGCGGAAACCTGATGGTATCGTAGACAGATTCAAAGCCCGATTAATGGCCAAGGGCTTTACCCAAAGTGCAGGTATGGACCACTGTGAAACTTTTAACCCAGTAGTTAAACCACAAGCAATTAAAGTCATACTAACATTAGCCCTTGCTCATAACTTGCCTATGCACCAAATGGACGTCAACAGTGCCTTCCTTCAAGGCACTCTCCATGAAGATGTCTACATGTCTCAGCCACCTGGATTCACTCACTCCCAATACCCCCAACATGTCTGCAAACTCAAGAAGGCTATCTATGGCCTTAAACAAGCTCTACGAGCCTGGCATGAAGAATTAAAAGCCTATCTTCTCCACTATAGTTTTCACACCAGCAAGAGTGACCCTTCATTATTCATTTACAGACACAACTCTATACTTGCCTCTTCTTGGTTTATGTTAATGATTTATTACTTACAGGTGACACACGAGTTTTGAACACATTTCATCAATGATCTCTCTAATTGGTTCTCACTCAAGAATCTTGGCCATCCGCACTACTTTCTAGGGATTGAGCCCATTCCCACCTCCCACAGCATTTTTCTCAACCAGCACAAATATATCAGGGACTTACTAGATAGGTTTCACATGATGGGGGCGAAACCCATTCACACACTTATCTCCCCCTCTACAGTCCTCACTCATGATGACAAGACTGGACACACTGATGCCACTCAATTCCGCAGCATCATAGAGGCACTCCAATATTTGACTATCACCCGCCCTGACTTAGCCTTTGCCATAAACAAACTATCCCAATTCATGCAACTCCCAACCAACCTGCATTTCCAAACTGTCGAGAGAGTCCTCCGTTACCTCAAACATACTATCAACCATGGCCTCCTCCTACGGCATCCTCGTCACCTCTCCCTCCACACTTATAGTGATGCAGATTGGATTTGGAACCTCCATGATTGTACCTCCACATCAGCCTATATCGTCTACTTTGGTGGCAACCCTGTATCTTGGCCGTCCAAAAAGCAATCCACAGTTGCCTGATATTCCACTGGAGTAGAATACCGGGCCATGGCCACAGCCACAACTGAGGTCACATGGCTTACAAATCTACTCACTGAACTTGGGGTCACCATGACAGGAACTCCCACCATATATTGTGACAACATTGGAGCTACCTACCTCTGCTCCAACCCCGTCTTCCACTCTCGCATGAAGCACGTTGCTTTAGACTACCATTTCGCCTAAGAGAAGGCCCAAGCCAAAGCCATCATTGTCTCTCATATCTCCACAACTGACCAACTTGCTGACTTGCTGGCTTCCCTTAGAGGTCGAAATTTACTACCCTACTGTCCAAGATTGGAGTCACAGATGGTAACTCCATCTTGCGGGGCCGTATCAAAGAAAGCCCGCAAATCATGCCTACCACCTCAACCAAATCATCGAATAATACTGCCTTGGATAAACCTCATTTACTCCAGCCGAAATCTACATCAACAACATCCTCCAACATGTAACAAATACCCAGAACAGAAGCATGGACTCTATCATAACAGCACATGCAACGACTCAATTGAATAGCAATAGGACTTTTACTTTTTTGATGTAAATTATATATAGAACACTCATATACAGTCACGTGAACTCATTTATATATATAGAAGATAAAGTCAAATGTAAACTGAAGGCCAATAATATATTTTTCATTTCCCCAAACTTCAAGTTCTTTATTAACATGCTGTATAGGCAGTAGCATAACAATTTTTAATCCCACATCTTTTTTGTTTTTTTTATGGTTCTGATTTTTTTTTTTTTACTTTTTAATATTAAACTAATTATTTTTTATGTCATATATTTTTTTTGAAAATTTTTGAAAATGTTTTTAAAATTTTAACACTTATTGTACTATTCATTCATAATTTTTCTTGAATTTATTTTGTCATAAGTAAGAAAATTCTAAAAAAAAATTTCAAAAAAATTTTTAAAAAATGACATAAAAATAATTAATTAATACAAAAAAATAAGAAAAATGAAAGGTAAGAACAAAAGTAACTAAGCTACGTCCACAACAACTAATCTATTTGTTAAACAATGAAGCTTTGAACTAGCCCTACCTAACCTTTAATTGTTCAATAAATGTTATCTAATATTTAGTTATTAAATTAATTCTATTAATTATCTAAACGAATTATGAAATAAGTATTAAGTTATGAGGAAATAACTCATTTATATACAAAGGATTAGCAACGAAACTATGATTCAAAGCCAATTCATTTACAGATACAAAACTATGGGCTGCGTTTACTACCATGCATGGAACCACGAGAGAAGCTCAAGCAAAGCCTAAAGAGTAAGCAACCTCAACGTCATCGTCAACCACATCATGTATATAAAAGCAGCGGTGCAACTACAACCGGAGGCGCTGCCGGTTGCAGTGCCAAAGTCAAAGGTGACATGGTTAATGTGATGGGTACTGCTGCTGCTAAAGCAGCTTGGGTGAATTATGACATTGTTTCTGATGGCGATTCTTACCATCATAGTGGGGATTGTAGGGGGGAGGTGGAGGTTGCTGCGGTGGGAATTTTGATGCCTGCTAATGAGGCTTTTGTTATGCATATTGTAAAATATGTTTATAACTAAATTTACCAAGACTGATAAGAATTCCATTCAGTTCTTTCGTTTAATTAATTTCTATTTAGAATAAATCTTAAATTTTAGAAAAAATTATTTATTAGTGTCTAATATATATGGTGCCAAGGCACTATTTAGTTTTCCCTTTTTTGTTTATCCTTTATAAAAAATTATTATTCAGTTACAACAAATAGTTATTGTAATAAAAAATGATCATCTAATTATAAAAATAGTTATTTTGATATAACCATAATAAAATAAATATTGTTTATAACTAATAAAGTATTTTTTTATAAAAGAAAAAAAAATGAACAATACCTTGGTATGAAGAATTTGATGTCCTATTGGTTCCAATAAATAATTTTCCCTAAATTTTATTGAGTTCAATAAAATTTTATTGTTTGGATTATATTTTATGAAATTATAATGATATTTATATTAATCAAAATCAATTTTCACCCTCGTGATGAATCGTAGCTTTAGTTTGAGGGTAAGAAGGAACAATTGGAATAGAAACATGAAGGTCTCCGTTGGCAAACACAAGTCATAGGCTTATTTAATAATAATAATATATTAGTGAAAATCAATAATTTCATCCTCTAAATATAGCACTTTTTTATTTTGAATTTTTAAATTTAAATCATCTAAATTTATTAACAAAAGTAATTTTTGAAGAATTAAATTGAGACACTTTAAAATTACAGGACCAAATTAAAAAAATATGTTATATTTGGATGACTAAATTATTAATTTATTCAATAAATTATTATGATAAAATACACTTTAAATCAATTCTTAAATTTTAGGAAAATTTGGATTTTTTCACTTACATATCTATTTATCATTGCAATGTTCTCCTTAATATATTAAATGTAGCATATTTACTTATTCAACTATTATAATTTAATCAAATTGTATCATAATACTTACTTAGATGTTAAATTTAACGATTTTAGTTAATATATACTAGTAAAAAATTTAACAGACAAAACTAACATATTATGTTCATTGAAGAAATTATATGTCTAAAAGTTTAACTACATTACCTAATTCAATGAAAAAAAATGTAAAAATTGCAAATGGAAATGCCTGAAAGAGATTTACCATTTTTCTAGGTTGTAGGCTTAGGAGCTAAAATGATAGTAGATATAAAAACTTGTATATGAACGGTTGGAGTGAGAAAGAATATGTTATTCTAAGTTTTTTTAGAATATTTAAGTTATTTTTTATAACAAGTTCATTATTTTTTGCCTTTATTTTTTATCACATCACTACAAAAAAATAAGCATTTTTTGACGGCATATTTGATGGATAGTAAGTCGATCATAAATTCTGACGATCTTTTTGACTCCATTTGGATGGAAATGAATTTGATAAAACTTTGTGACGGACTTTGTGACGGTCTCTATGGGCCGTCAGAAAGTCTGTCGATAGTCGTCAAAAATAGGGTGCGAAAGGTGGTGGAAAACTTTTTAACGGTCATGTGTCCGTTAAAACAACCCACTGATAGTTTATGACGACTATGTGATCGTCAGAATGAAGTAAATAATTGAAACTGTGCATTTTTGTCTATTATGACGACCATTCCAACGAATTTTTTTGTAAAAAAGTTTCTGATGGCCAAATTTCATCATAAGTGCCGTCAGAAATTTCAGAATATCTACCCCCCTCATTCTTGCTTACATTTTGAACAGTTTCTCCCCAAATGCGTTTTCTCTTTGATTTTTCGGTCCAAGTAGATTTTTCAAACTTTATTGGGCATCTTTTGGCAAGCTCGGTAAATTGAAGTGGTGTTTAATCTATTTCCTTTCTCTATTGAGGTTTGTCAAAATTTGTTCCTTTTTCTAATCTCTAAATTTTTTGTTAATGGGTGATTTATGGGTAAGTTTTTTGTTAATTTTTTAGTTTTGTTTAAGTATGTGATGTGGTTGACAGCTATTTAATAGTATATAGAGTTGGTATAATATGGTTTAGTTTGATGTGAGATAATTAATATGTTGAAATATAAATTAAAATGTTAAATTTGGAGTATATGTAGATTTATTATGTTGAAATTTCTTTAGGGCTTTTGTTATATGATAGATGTAAAGTGTTTAGATAAGTTTTTGAAATTTATTTGAATTTGTTGGATGAATTTCAATTTTGTAGTGTTTATATTTTGAGAAAGTTTTTGGGGGTTTTGTTTTTTGATGGATATGAAGTGTTGGATATTTTTTTTGATTTTTTAAAATTATTTTGGATGAATTTCAATTTTATTGTCTATGGCTCAATTTAATAAATTAAATTATATATGATATTGTTTATATTTTGGAAAAAAAAATTTCAAGGTTTTGTCGTATATTGGATGTTACTAATTTGTAAAGTTTGTTTGGATTATTTTTTAGTCATTATATTTTGATGTGTATATTTTAATGCATGTATGTGATGTAATGAATTTATAATTATTGTTGAATATTGAAGGAATATGGAGATCTCCGAACATCGTCGTTGGATGAACAATAGAATTTATCCTAATAGTAAGAGCATTACAGCTGAGTTTTACAGGGGCGTTAAAAAATTTATTCAATTTACTTTTGCACATAATGTTTGTGTTGATGGACGGACGTTTAGATGCCCATGTGCTAAATATAAATGTCGAAAGTTTCAAACACCAGATGATGTAAGAGCACATTTATATATGAAAGGTTTTATGGAGAATTACTATTATTTGGTGTATCATGAAGAGGTAAGGCCACTGTTACCCCAACCAGTTGAGGTTGAAGTTGAGACCTAATATTTCTAGCCGTACGAGCAGATGGTTATAGATGCTGCTAGGCCATCTTTTGAAAGGGAGTACCGTAGGGGTGAGGAGGATCCTAATGATGATTCGGCCAAGTTTTATGATATGTTAAGTGCCGCACAATCTCCATTATGGGATGGATGTGAGACACACTCTGTGCTTTCAACGATTGTTAGATTATTGAGCATTAAGTCAGACTATAATGTTGTGGGTGCATGTATGGATGAGTTGATCACATTGATAAGTGATATACTGCCAAATGACCATCGAATGCCTACGAATTTGTACCTTACCAAGAAATTGGATTCTAAACTCAGTTGTGGGTATAAGAAGATTGACAGCTATCCGCAAAGGTGCATGTTGTATTATGGCAACAAAGAATATGTTAGACAGTGTTGATTTTGTGATGCAGCACAGTTCAAACAGTCAGAAGTGGGTAAAAGGAAGGTTAGGGATGTTCCGAACAAACATATGTGGTATTTGCCTATCATTCCCAGGCTGCAAAGACTTTTTGCATCTAATGCATCTACGGGAAATATGAGAGGGCATCGGGAACACTCACGTGAGTCAAGGGTGTTGTCGCATCCATCAAATGGAGAAACATGGAAGCATTTTGACCAGGTTTTCCTAGATTTTGCTATTGATGCTAGGAATGTTCGATTGGGTCTATGTGGAATGGTTTCAGTCCATTTGGAATGAATGCCAAGACATATTCTTCTTGGCCTGTCATTATTACTCCTTACAATCTTCCACCTGGTATGTGTATGTGAAGGGAGTACTGATAAACATGATATTGATACACCAATTAACCCTCATACATATGCTTTTGTAGTGTCTATATTGCTCAGATGACATAGTTAGACCGAATTTATGAGATTGGATGATAATTGCACTTTGTTGCATTTTTTCTGCAGAATTGACACTTTTGCACTGCCTCTGTATTTTAAGCATAACTTGAGTTTTGGACGTCTGATTTTCACAAACTTTATCTTGTAGGAAAGCTAAGAGAAAGCTCTACAACTTTCATGAAGAGCTCGAAGACTGAATCAGATGTCTGGTAGGTGAAAACGCACCTCGAAAACAGGACAGTGCTGCTGAACGTCAGAATTCTGCTGCAGCTAATTCCTTGGCCAAACTGTGTCGTTTTGCTTGTGTCTAT
>JASKGM010097219.1:0-12670 GCA_034509205.1 Ceratonia siliqua
TATCACTTAGACTCTTTTCTCTCACCTAGCCATCAAAGCAGAGAAAATTTCTTAGTGGACATGAGGTTTCAGAGAAAGAGAGAAACATAATTTGAAGGCTTCGGTTTATTGAGTGCTAAAAGATTTTGTTTTTCATGCCATACTACAAGGAACAAAGAGGAAGACTTTCTAATTTAATTTTGAAACTATCAATTATCTTTCTTTTGTTCTAATCACTAAACTTATTCACCATAGGTTCACCGAATAGGCAGTTAGTGCGCTTGGTTGGAATGTGTATTACAATATTAAACTGACTACAAGAGGTATGTAACATTCTCATCTAGTTTACTTCTCTCTTTAGCCATGAGTTATTTGCTTGGTGTTTTGTTTTGCTCATTTACAAGCTCTAATGTTTTGAAATTTTTAAAACCCATTCTTGCATAAATACCTAAGGGTAACAACTAGATCCAAGAATTGCTATTAGAGCACAAGTTCACGACTATGTGTGTGGATGATGCATGATTGGCACTCAGAAATCATTTACAATGTATGATTGTATGTATGATGTCTTTGATATGTTGTTTTTGGTTTGAATTAAATTTCTGGCCATATTAATTCCTTCAAGAAATTTACTTGTAATTTTTGGGATGTAACAAGAAGGGTGACCCCATATGGTCAAGTTTCCTTCTTGGTTTATTTTTGGTACTTTTTTAAATTACAAAATTATGTTGTAAATGGCAAAAGCCACCAATTGTAACATGGATGCCACAGCAAGCCCAAGAAAAGTGTGACGACCTCTTGGTCAATGCATGGTAAGTTGGTGGAGGCATCCCAAAAGTCTAAGAGTTGGAGAAATTGAAAGGAATGAAGAAAATAAATATAATAGTTTAGGATTTTATTTACTTTTCTAGCATAAGCATTAATATGGTCTTGATATTATATTTAAAATTTTATAATATGTTATATTATATGCTATAACATGTCATGTAAACTAGTAGGTGCTAATCGACTTCACATGCGCATGTATTCATTATGTTTTATATTTTAAAGATTTTTGAAATGATAAAGCATTAAAAAGATGAATAATTAGCAAGTAGTCTAATTAGGACTTAATTTCTCAACTAAATAAATTAGTAGAAATTAACTAGATCCATAATTGATAAATTAGTTAAAGATAATTAATTTCCAACTAAAGAGTTTAGTTATAATTAATTTAGTCACCTAGTAACTAATTAGTCAATTAAATTACCTAAGTTTATTTTCAAACTAAGAGTTAGTGTGAAAATAATTGGGACATGCATAAGGAATTAAATAATATTTCTAAATAATTAGTAAATGTTACTAATACAAATCCTATCTAAAAAGTTTAGAAAGGAAACCAAGTTTATAAGTGATTTAAGTTTTCTAAAGAGATGCTAGAAAAATTGGTAAATCAACTTAGAATAATTAATCATAATTAATTAAAATATTGAGTGAGAGAGGGTATTAGTAATCCTAGAACCCACGGCCTCTAACCATTAGTCCATTGTCATGAAGTTTATGTCATTCCCTATAGGCGGGCATATTCTCAGACCATGACTGGAATGGATTTCGTAAGTGATAAATATACCTTGGTAGAACATTAAGTATGACTTCCCATAGAAGCATATTTAGCAGTATATCTAGGTGTGATGAAATGGTTGGTTAACGCACTCAGCATTAACCTATCAATATACTACCTATAGTAGCTCTATTGATAGATTAATGAGCCAAATAAATGCGCTCCTTAACTATGCTAAGTATGAAGATACTGAGTAGCAAAATTAAGTGTGCGGGTCCCAATTTACCTTATAATAAGTATTCATGATCCTAGTTAGTTGCTTACTGCAGAAGGTGAATAACTATCAAACAAGAATTAATATGCTCATTCATACATGTACCATGTTTAAAAGTCCATTCAATAGCTAGTAGCTTGCTAATATTAAATGTAGACGATCCCTTAATCATGAACCCACTATTTATTCTACTTAACAAAAGCACCCTAAATGGTCAGAATTATGTGGAGTGGAAAGGAAACCTTAATCATGAACCCCACAATCTCTTCTACTTAACAAAAGCCTTTTAGTGGATAATTATACTAATACCTGGATAGTAGATTCGGGAGCTACAAACCACATTTGTAATTCTTTGCAGGGGTTCCAAACAAAGAGAAAGCTGGTTGAGGGTCGGTTCCAGATGAGGATAGCAAATGACTTACTAGTCTTAGTTCGAGCACTGAGAGCCAATACCTTGCATTTTTTGAATAACAAGCTATTAGTTTTATATAATGTTTATTTTATTCTTGGACTTTGCATAAATTTTATTTCTATATTTTGTTTAGTAAATTCTAAATATTCTATTTCTTTTGGTAATGAGATTACCATTTTTATGAATGAAATTTTAATTTGCTATGGAATTACTAGGAATAATTTATACTAGCTAAAACCAATTAATTGGATTGCAAACGTTGCATAAACAAATTCACCTAAGTTTAAAAGAATCAAGGAATTTAGCATAAATAAAATTTATCTATGGCATTTGCGATTAGGTTATATTAATTAAAATAGGTTAAGCAAACTAGTAAAGGATGGTACTCTATCAGACAAGATATAATGTTCTCTACCAGTTTATGAATCTTTCATTTAAGGTAAAATGACTATATCATCCTTTAAAGCAAAGGGTAATAGGATGCAGGATGTTCTAAACTAGGTACACACATATGTGTGTGGAACAACGAACATTCACAATAGAGGAGGTTATGTTTATTTTATAACTTTCATAGATGACTACTCACGATATGGTGTTGTGTATCTAATGCACAACAAAAGTGATTCCTTTGAAAAGTTTGAGGAATTCAAAGCCAAAACTGAAAATCAGTTAGGAAAACCATTGAAACAACTTCAATTAAATCGAGGTGATGAGTATTTATCTGTGGATTTTTAATAGTTTCTGGTTGATAATAGGATCATTTCTAATTTATCGACACCAGAACACCTCAACAAAACATGGTTACTAAAAGGAAAAATATAACTCTTTTAGAAATGGTGAGGCCAATGATGTCATATGTTGCATCACTAAAATCGTTCTAGGGATATTATATACAAACAGCAGCATACCTACTAAACTTTACTCCATCAAAGGCAGTGTCCAAGACACCAAGGGAGCTATGGACAAGACATAAACCATCTTTACATCACTTGCGAACTTGGGGGTGTCCAGCACGTGTATATGCCTAAGTCTAAAAAAATGGAACCAAAGTCAGAGGTATGTGTGTTTGTAGGATATCATAGGGGTACAAGGGGATACTACTTCTACAGCACCCAGGATAGTATTTGTTAGTGTAAATGCAACCTTCTTAGAAGAGAATTTTGTAAGAAATCACAAACCTCACAGCAAGATTATTCTTGAAGAGTAAAGTGATTGGTCGAATCTAAGGATGATTATGATGAAGTCATAACTAATACGGATTTAAGAATTGAATTTGAACCACTAATACCTCATCATAGTGGGAGGGTTGTTAGGCAACCTGAAAGATACATGGGTTTAGGAGAGCACATGATGACTCTTTCAAATGAACATGAATCATATCCCATTCCTTTTGAGGTAAGGCATTAACAATGTAGATGCTGTTCATTGGCAAAAGGTAATTAAACCGAAATTAGAATCTATGTATTCTTACAAAGTATAAACTCTTGTAGATGCACCCAAACAAATAAAACCCATTAGGTGCAAGTAGATCTATAAGAGAAACAAAGAATTTGATGAGAAGGTGGAGACCTTCAACACTAAGCTAGTAGCCAAGGATTATACCCAAAAATAAGGTATCGACTATGAAGAAACCTTCTCGCTAGTTGCTATGCTTAAATTCATTAGGATCCTGCTATTCATAACTGT
This sequence comes from Ceratonia siliqua, assembly GCA_034509205.1. Classification (NCBI taxonomy): domain Eukaryota; kingdom Viridiplantae; phylum Streptophyta; class Magnoliopsida; order Fabales; family Fabaceae; genus Ceratonia; species Ceratonia siliqua. The sequence goes on from JASKGM010097219.1 coordinate 3,892, forward strand.
ACATCTTGACCATGAGATATGACAGATGGATGTCAAGACCGTATTTTTGAATGGAGATCTTGAAGAGCGTATCTATATGGCGCAACCAGATAATTTCATTGAAAAGGGCCAAGAGTACAAAGTCTGTGAATTGCATAGGTCTATTTATGGACTTAATCAAACATCGAGATCTTGGAATATAAGATTAAACAATGCAGTTAAGTCTTATGGATTCCAACAAAATGAAGACAAACCCTATGTCTATAAAAGAATACAAGAGAGTAAGATTGTCTTCCTGGTACTCTATTCATATGACATTTTACTCATTGGGAATGATGTAGAAATATTATCTACAGTAAAGAATGGTTGAATTGGCACATTCAGATGAAGGATTTAGGGGAGGCTAGCTAAGTTCCTAGGATCCAAATGATAAGAGATCACAAGAACAAGCAAATAGCCTTGTCCTAAGCAACCAACATTGACAAACTTTTGACAAAGTTTGGCATGCAGGATTTCAAGAGAGGTTTCACACCCTCCAAGCATGGAATCAAACATCTACTATGGAATAGTCACCCAAGACTCCTCTGGAAGTTAAACAAATGAGATGGATTCCCTATGCATTAGTAGTGAAAAGCCTTAGATATTATAGGCTTCGTATTAGGCCAAACATCTACTATGCAATTGGTTTGGTTAGTAGGTTTTAGTCAAACCCTGGTATGGAACACTAAACTTCTGGCAAGTGTATATTTAAGTATCTTCGTAGGACAAAGAACTACATGCTAGTATATCTTGGTAGTGACCTAATTTTCGTTGGGTACGCTGACTCAGATTTCCAGTCTGACATTGATTCTAGAAAATCTACATTAGGCTCTATTTTTACTTTGGGTGTTACAATCATTGTATGGAGGAGCATAAAGCAATCTTGCATTGCTGACTCCACCATGGAAGCAGAATACGTTGTAGCTTGTGAAACTGCAAAGGAAGCTGTTTGGTTAAGCAAGTTTCTTAAAGACCTTGAGGTGGTTCCAAATGCAGATAAGGCTATAACTCTCTATTGTGATAATAATAGAGCTGTGGTAAACTAAAAGAACTACAAAATCATAGATTATCCCAACACATTGAGAGAAAGTATCATCTCATACAAAAGATAGAACAATGTGGGGAACTGTTTGTCACCAAGATTGTGACTGAAAGGAATCTAGCTGATTCATTCACAGAGACTCTTTCATAGAAGAGCTTCGAGGGTCACCTAGAAGGATTAGGGATTAGGGATATGTTATACTTGCTTTAGGGCAAGTGAGAGATTGTTGGGAATAGGTTGTCTTGAAAAACAAGTTGTATTCCTCAATTTGATGTAAATACATTTTTAACATAAATAAATAAAGAGTTTATTTATGTACGCTTTGTTTTCTAGCTATTAAGGTTCCTAGATTCAAATAAAGTAAGATACATTTACATAAGGCTTATACAAAAGGAGATATGTATCTTTGGATGAATCTAAAATACTATTCATAATAATTGAGTAGAGCTTGTCACTCTATTCAATAAAGACTATAGTGTTTAGATTACCTCCATAGAAAGAATGTAATTATTTTCTAAGGAATGATGAATTTCAAATCATTGAAGTAGTAAACTTCAGGCAATGACACTATTAAATGAATTGGAATCAAGTGATATATATCCAGTTCAAGTTAATACCGTTACTTTGAACTTGAACTCACACACACATTGCATCCACTGGTGGCAGAATTGAAATCCTAAGGCATTATGAACTTATGTTCATGACCATTATAATATTTGATATACTATGGGCATGACCATTGTGTAAGTGAACAGGATCATAATGGGAGTGAACATCGAGGAACATAAATCCAAGAAACTGAGTTCGTAGTATAACATCACTTTTGGTGATTTCAGGAAGACAAGTGACATATATAGGCCTAGTAAAATGATTAATTAGATACTCATTATTTCTAGAATGTTTTAAAAAAGTTCTAAAAGATTATTTGGTCACTTATCGGATGAAATCTGAGATCAGGGGACAAAATTGACATAAGGTGTAAAACGGTAATTTTACCTTGTGTCAATGGATAGGCTACGAGGGTTCACAAATACTAGATTTGCAAATTGGACAAATCAATGTTCAACATCTACTTCTCGTAATTTTAAGAATTATGAAGAGTGTCATCATGAGTCTTTGGTGAAATAACTTCGATTCATAAAATTGGATTATCTTAATGAACTTAAAATAATCCCAAATGTATTGGAGCTTGAAATTCCTATGTCCAAACGGATACTCCACCTATATTTAGAGAATTCAATCAACATTAAGTTTGAATAAATTTAAGATGAAGTTAATTAATAGCATTTCAACTAATATCTTAATTAAGACAATAGTTGTCTTCATTTAGACAAAGAGTTATTTTTTAGGACAAATGTTGTCCTAAGCATGCTTGAAAATGTGAGAAACATTTTTGTCACTAAAGAGACAAAAATAATTCTAACATTAGTTTTATAATTTAAACAGGTGTTGTTTTAATTAGACAATAGAGTTTTAAAACAAAGGTTTTTCTTAAATAAGACAAGTGTTGTCTCAATTTGGACAACCTTTATCTTAATAATTATTTTTAATTTAACTACTTTAAATTAATATTTCAATTGTTCAAATATTTGATTTAAAGAAGTATAAGGAAATTAAATTAAATCCCATTTAATTAGGAATTTTGGCTATAGCATTTTGTTAGGATAAAATTAATTTAATTAATTATTTATCCTAATATTGTTGCAAAGTTTGGATTGTTCAAATTTGTGAAACAACCTCCTCCCAATGTGATGGATAGGTGCACGATCAAAAGAGGGGAATTGCTCTTTGAAATGTTCAAATATATTCCCTCCTAATTTTCCTAATTATCTAAGTGAATAAAGGTTGGAAATTAAAAGAGTTATAATTTCTTAAGTAATCTACATTCACTAGAAAACTAACTAAGTCAAAAGAAGCTATACATGTTTTATTTAATTATTAAATAAAATATGTTATTATCAAAACTAATAATATGATTATTAGTTGATATAGTCTTAGATAATATGATTATCTAATTTCCCCCCCAGCATATGTGTGGATCCCTAATTGTTAGGGATTATTTTTTTGAATGCACTCATGTGACCTAGGGTTAGGCGAATATATATATCACTTAAACCTTTTTACCTCACCTAGCTGTCAAAGCATTCTTTAAAGAGAAAATTTCCTAGTAGGCGTGATGTTTGAGAGAAAGAGAGAAACACAATTTGACAGCTTTGGTTTATTGAGTGTTAAAAGATTTTGTTCTTCACATCATACTACAAGGAACAAAAAGGAAAACTTTCTAATTTAATTTTTAAAGCTATCAATTATCTTTTCTTTCATCTTTTGTTTTGTTCCAATCATTAAACATATTCATCATAGGTTCTGTGGATTAATGCTTCGAAAGAATAGGTAGTCAGTGTGCTTGGTTGGGAAGTGTATTACAATATTAAAGAGTCTACAAGAGGTATGTAAAACTTCCATCTATTTTACTTCTCTCTTTAGCTTGAGTTGTTTGCCAGTTTATAAGCTGTAATGTTTTAAAATTTTTAAAACTCGTGCTTGTACCGTAAACACCTAAGGGTAACAACTAGATCCAAGGACAGTACCATCAATGCATATTCGAAATGAGCTATTTTAAATGAGGTTCCTTACAGTTATAAAAACCTCTACAATTTTCCCAAGTATTGTCATATATACCCAGTATTGTTTTATATTATCTCTACATCTGATATAACCAATTGGTTGTACTTTGGAACACCTCTATCTATAAATACACCCTTAACAAGTCATTCGATACAAACACTTAATACTAATTAGCATCAAATAATCGGAACCTTTAGAGTAAGCATTGATAAGAGTAGAGGGTAGCACTATGTGAGTCCTGAATTTCACACCAATCAACTAAATGTAAATATATCAATACTATATTACTGAAGGAATTCTTGTACCTAAAAACTAGGATAGGAGAATTCTCATAAACATATGCATATACACCCTCATGTCACATGAACATCTTCCACATAAAATTTCATCCCTTGAACCATTCTTTCAAATATATTTGCATAATATCTGAAAGTGTGACCAAGTTACCAATCAAATGCCAATGACACAATTTTGAAGATCTTATGGATACTTACATCATATATCCCTTGTATAATTAAGAAAATGCCTTTGAAATTCCATCTATATTACATCAATAAAATTCTCAACATGGTTTTACTTGATTCAAAACAACTATGTTAATCATGTTTTCTTTCCAGCAAGAGTCAAATAAATCCCATGTAGCCAACAAAACTCTTTTCCTTTGTTGTACCGTAAGTAATGTTTCTAAAAGCTTTCACAATTACGAAATCACATAAAACAAGTAACCATGAAATTTCACAGTCTAGAAACATAAACAAAAGCATAAAAAGCATATAATATATATCAAATAAGTAAAAATAGAGGATGGATAAGGACTAATGGAGAAATAGGAATAGGTTCCAATAAGCTTTGCTCATGATATGTGCTCCTAGGAGCACCTACTACTAGCTAGACTCATAGTTCCTTACAATTAGATAGTTGGATACCTCTATATGTCGCACCATAAACTTAGACAATGCTCTGATACCATCTTTATCATGACCCAACCTAGAGTATATGACCATAATAGAATACTACCATTAAGTAGCAATGTAGGGGAAACAACCAAAATGTTAGACAATACTGCTACTTGATGACAGCGAGAAGGGAATATCAGTGAGAATTCTAAGAGGAAGAAATCATAAAGGACGACTAAAAATTTTTGGGAAGTGGCTGGACTATTTTGTAGAGAAAAGTTGCGACAGTGGAGGGAAGAGAGGAACAGAGTCTTATGGGTAGAATGATTTCTTACGCTACTACAAAATAGCCACAAATCAGATATTTTGTAAGGGAATTTAATGTGTGGCTAGAAAATAGCCAAGTACCTACCCTTTTCCAATATATTTTTGGTTGATGGATTAGTCTAGAAGGTTCATCATATTTCTTAACAAATAGATACTAGATTTCCCAGAAAATAGCCTAAGGGATTTTTTTTTCTGAAAATAGCCATGAATTTTCTTGTTAAAAGTATCTAAAGGGATCTCTAGGAAATACTCACAATATCAATGAGGAAGTTGGGAAATTTTTACTAAATTAAATCTTTAATTTACACACGCAACAAAATTTTCTTTGAATTATGTTAGGACCTTACTTAAGCTTCAAACTTTTAATTTTTTTGCTTTAACATTGCTTTTCTCCAAGTTGTCACTATATTAAAATTTTTCGTTTTCTTAATTGTCATCGTACTACCAAAAACTTGTAGAAGTAAGAAAAATCCTACTCAGTTAATTAAGTAATATTTATTCTCAACCAACGAAATTTTGGAAATAAATGAATTTCTTAGGGAAGATATTGCCTAAGAATTTACATTGGTGGTTATTACATGAGGAAGTGAACACCGTTGGCGTGTGGGTACTACGTGGCAGTATAGACGATGGAGAACAGTGGCTCAAAAGAGTGATGGATTCAAGGGAGAAAAAAACTACGAAAAAAAATATGGTGAAGAGGAAGAAGGAGAAAATGATGGAATTCGTGGGTTTCTGGAGAAAAATATTCTATAGCCTTATACAAAGTTTCTTATCAGGCCTTATCCCACCCCCTTCCATGTATTTTGTTGTACATTGATGACTGTATAAAAAGTCCTAACTAGATAAAACTATACTATCCATTGTACACACCAAACACCATATAATAACATATTGTATTACTTATTCAATCCAGTTCTATCTTATTCTATGCCTCAAACATGGCCTAAGGTTTGTCCTTATCTAATCTAATCAGGAAACCCTTCACCTAATTGAATTATATGTTGTTGACATGTTTAAATGAGTTAATTAGATAAACTTATATAGTCCAAGCGCAATGTTATTCACACAATACTTTTTACACACTTAGGACTGTTCGAAACCCAAACTAACCCAACTAAACCAATCAAACTAAACCAAACTGATGGGTTGGCTTGGGTTGGAATATTTTAGTAATATTGGGTTAGGTTGAGTTTGGATTAGCAAAAATAATAAACCAATCTAACCAAACCTAACCCAATTATTTATTATTATTATTTAAATAAATTATATATGAAATATATAACATAAAATTATAATTTGAAAGTTGCAACATATATGAAAGTCAAACTTGGAGCATACTTAAGAAGTCCTTAACATAGTGATATACATTTCTGAAATAAAATCCGACATATGCAAATCTTGTGCATATACCCATAAAGTTTGGCATTCACTCGACACTTCTCCAAGAAAAGGTTAATACTATTTTCATAAAAAAGTTGACATATTTGTAGGGACAAGAAATATATTCTTACATAATTATGCTTTCAAAAATCTCCTTGGGAAGAACTCCATTGCTACTTCCATAGTAGAACCCTAAGTGCTCCTAGTTTCATTTGAAGTCCTTGGATAATAATGGAGTCATAAGGTGGGCATATGGTACGGGTATATGAATTCTCCATTCGTGTAGCTTGCCCTGGATGATGATCACAGGCATATGAAAGAGTTCCATGTGAGAAGAAGCCGTGAACCCATCCTTTTTATTTCAAAATTCATGTGTGTTCAATGATATGTCACTGAAATTGCAATCTTATAATTTATCTTTATCTAACCATTTTACTAGTAAGAAAATGAGTTATGGAAATTTTGCTTAGCCCGTTTAAAGTATTTGGTAATTTACTTATTTCTTAGCTCTATATTTCAATGTGATCAAGTTCATGATGTCACCGGAATTGAGTTATTATCTATGGGAAATTGTAAATTTTAGGTTCTTTAGGAGTTGAGGTAATATCTTTCGCCTTTTGCCTTTTTAACTTTGCTGCAATTGAAGATTTCCTATGTTAGGTTTAAATTACGTACATTCTCAAGTATCTTAATTTATGTAAGTAAATAGAAATTTATGTTCATATAGTTATTATAGGAAACTTGTACCCCATGATAGATTTGCTTTTGCTCACTGTGTCCTTGTGACTTACCCTTGTTATCTTTTTATTTTTTTTTTCAGATTCAGCAGTTGTTCCACCTCTAGTCAACCCTTCATTTACTCAAAGTCCTACTACTTGAGAGTGGTAAGCTCCTCTGAGGACTAAGTGGTGTGATCTTAAGATTCATGTTCAGTTTGGAACTATGATTTTCATTTTGAATGTTATACCTTTGCTTTGAGTTTAAGTGTAGTAAATTACAATTGTTTTAGCCATATAGGCATATTGTGTTGTACAATCTTAATGGCACTTCTCTTGTATTGGGATATGTCTAATTTTCAAGGGAGACTCTATCGAATTTGTTTTTTAGTCTTTCTCAAATGGTCTTTCAAAGTTTATCTAATAGTTGGGTTTTCTATCAAATGAAATTATTTCTTCAAGTTGTACATGGATTCAAATGTAAGCTAGTAGGGTACTACTTGTCCGTGGTTTCCTACGCCGGTTATGTTCCCTAGAGAGGCACGTGACAAAGTTAGTATCAGAGCCTGGTTTAGGTATGTGGTTAAAGTATATAGAGGTCTCTAAACTGTTTACATTTTAAGAGAGAATGATGAATCAGTCTCGTGGTAAGTGTGCCCGAGAGCACCTATCATGAGTAAGGTTTGTGGACACCCCCATATTGAGTCACTCCATGAGTCCTTACTCAATTTGTTGCAAATTGATGTTATATTGTTTAAATATTGAAAACCTGTTTCTTTTGCAATCAATGCCCCCAAAAACCAAAGTCCGAGTTGGTAGAGGAGCACGAGGTGTTGCAACACCTGATCAGGCCTTTACAGCTAGAACCAACACCTAGGAGCTAAGGTAGGCCCAAAATTCACCCCCCACCTGAAGTAGTGGAGAATGCTGTTACTTCTAATCTCGCACCTGATGCTTCTGCCCAACAATGGGCTTAGAACCTATAATGGGCTTTAGAAACTTTGGTGGGTGCGATAACTCAAACCCGAGCACCGATTTCACCTAAAACAAATTCAGGAGTACACAGACTCCACCACTTGCTCCTTCTACACCTAAAGTTGCTCCTGGTTTTTAAAATAATCTTTAGAACTTTCAAAAATTAAAATCGCCACAATTTTTTGGGAGCATCTTTGTTGGATCTAGTAATTAGCCCTAGGTGTTTATAGTACAAGCATGGGTTTTAAAATTTTTAAAACATTACAAACTTGTAAAACTTGTGGAAACAAAACACCAAAGCAAAATCACATCATGACTAAGTAGAAGAAGGAGCGGAAAATTTTCACATACCTTTCTTTCCAATTTGCTTCCTGACCAAGTGCACTTACCACTTATTCTATGGGAAGCACCAATCCACGAAACCTACGATGAATAGGTTTATTGATTGTAAGTAAATAAAAGATGAAAGAATTAAATAGATAGCTTTCTCAAAATGAAAATAGAAAGTCTTCCCTTTCTCTTCATAAATAGAAAGCTTTCCCAAAATTAAACTCAAGGAACACTCTAGTTACCTTACAGAAGCTCTCAGCCACTCAAGAATCAAAGTAAGGAAGATATGTCTCTCTCTTTTCTCAATGTGTTTTTCAGCTCCTCCTATTTTCCTTAATGTGGACAACTATGCCACCTTTATGGTGAGGAGAGGTGATGTGAGCAGCCCAGGAGCAGGTGCACGTGAGAAGCATGAAGATTCTTTGAATATTCCAAGTGGTCCAATGACAAGAATGAGAGCAAAGAAG
>JASKGM010097230.1:0-45534 GCA_034509205.1 Ceratonia siliqua
ATATCTTAAGATGATCTGACTGTTGCAACTAGAAAACCAGTAATTACATTCACTCATCCACTGGTTATGTGTACACCGAATGACATACAGAAAATAATTTCTATAAATCGTAGTCTACAAATGAAATGCTAAAACGTTGTTGTTTTTGGCAGTCACCTATCCAGAAGGGGAAAAAAAAATGAAACAAGCACTACCAATGTACAATACAACTGAAGACACATCTGAGTTCCCTTACTCTCTTAGCATAATCCACTATAGACCAGTTCTTCATATTTCAAACTAAAGACACTACTTCATAAAACAAACAAGAGAATTCCAGACCTGAAGATATGAACTCAATCTCATTCAACAATCAGTAAAATACCTCCTTCAACAACTCAAACCCACAGCAAAACAGCTGTTGGTGGGGCTGTTTTTCGGCTAACCGCGACGGGTCAGTGGCGGAGGACGATGGTGGCTGGTCTAGGCGAGGTGACGGCACGGTGGGGGGGGTTTTATGCTGTAAAACTGATGAAGGCCGACGGATGGAGCATGATTATTGAGGAATTGGCCGAGATGATGAATTTTCCTTAAGTTGCTCTGCATCTGCTTTGCGTCTGCGCCGTGCATACAAGGGAGGGGAAGAAGATGGGTTTGAAGAGAGGGATTTCGGTGTTAGGGTGATTTCTCATGGATTTTCTCACGGATACTTATCCGTGAGAAAGTTCTCACTGAACAATTTTACGTGAGAAACGAAAATAAAACGTTGCGTTTTATAAAATTACCATTTCGCACGGATTTTCTCACAGATTCATCCGTGAGAACTTTCTCACGGAACAATGTTCCGTGAGAAATGAAAATAAAACGTTGCGTTTTACAAAATTATCGTTTCTCATGGAAAAATGTTCCGTGAGAAAGTTCTCACGGATGAAAATCCGTGAGAAAATCCGTGCGAAATATTTCGCTCCACCTAGCGCCTATATTTCTCACGGATTTTCTCTCGACATTCTCGTGGAATTTCTCACGGAGGAGTCATCCGTGAGAAAATCTGTGAGAATATATCCTCTGTGAGAAAGGCCGTGAGAAATGCTGTGAGAAATTCTCACAGATTTTGTTGCCGTGAGAAATTCCATGAGAAAAACCATGTTTCCTTGTAGTGAGTACGTAGTTGATTGGAGAGGATGATAGTTGAAGAATTGAGAAAATAATAGAACAAGATAATAGTGCAATATTTGGAAGAAAGGATTTGTACAAACTTCTGAAGTATATGCTCTCTTTTCTACAACTAAAACAGAGGAGGAGAATGGCTATATATAGCCTTCTTGACCGACTTATCAAAGTCGGTTTATTATCTCTAGGTTTTTCAAATATTTTTTTAACAACTATAGTTTTTCTTAAAAGATTTTTTCTTTGCTGCGGGTGTTCTTTCTGGAATTTTCTTCTTCTAAGCGACTTCTTGGAGTAGTGAAGATATTTTTGGAAAAAATAGGCATCACCGTCATCACAATGATTAATCAAAATACAAAGAGATTGAAGCCTAAACAAAAAAATAAAATAAAATCGACATTCAAACCTTAGAAAATTAAATTCTTCTATATGAGCTACCATTGGCATACTCATTCATATAGAGATTATATCTTAGTATTTGTGCTGAGTTTCATTGACAAGAGCATCTTTATTCCCTGGCCCAATTAATGAACTCGCTAAGATTCTTTGAAGACTGACCATCTTCTGCTATGTTATTCATGACAATCACCTTCATTTTCAAAAACTTTGCTTTTATTTCTTCATCGCCAAGAAGTTGCTCCACTTTCTTCTGTATCTCTTCCCTTGATATCACTGCAATTTCATCCTTGTCAAGTCAACCTTCCACACATCACAAATATATGACCTGTCTTGAAATTGGTCAGTGAAAAATGGCCAACACAAGAAAGGCACCCCATTACAGACACCTTCTATGGTAGAATTCCAACCACAGTGGCTATTGAAACAAAGTATGGCAGGGTGATTCAATATCTTCCTCTAGTGCCCGGCTAACAATTTTACCCTTAGTTCCCTTGAATTCATTTGGATATTCATTTTTCACCTTATCATCATTACTTGGACGCACCACCCAAAGAAAAGGCTTGTTCAAGAGGTCAAGTCCAAGTGCTAATTCTCTGAATTGGTTGGGTTCCATTACTGCTAGACTCCCAAAGGAAACATAAATGTCAGATTGAAGAGGCTGCTGATCTACCCAATCCAGGCAGGTTCTGTCTTCTTGCCAGAATGAACTTATGTTTTGGTCACTCGCCATCAATGGTCCAATTGGTAGGAGTTTTGGTGATGTGGAAAGGCTCAAGGTCTTAAGCGGTGTTACAAAGCCACCATTCTCCTAACCTCAGATTTTGAATCTCTTGATCTTACCCATGTTGCACCATACTAGGTTAGCAACGTTCATCAGAGGCATAGTTGGAGAAAGTTGAATTTCCTGTTTTTTGCCGGTTGGGAGTCCTGCAATGGCAAAAGAAAATGATTTGCTTACATTAGTTCTTGTATTATACTATCTAGTTGAAAAAAAGGTCAAGCTTAGATCCTCATGTTTAGTTAAGTAGAATGGAAGAATAGTTATTGCTATTCTATCATACTAACAAATTGCTATTATCTTTTAGCAACTGTAAATGGCCCGGTCTGAGATGGTCTCCTCCTTATGCCAAGAAAAATGAATTCATATTCAGTTTGCACATATTTGCTAATAAATAAGTCAGTCCAAGAGGGTTTAAATAAACAGTTAGCCCATTTATAATCTATATTATTTTTTTATATTTATTATAAAAATAAGAGTTTTAGACTAAACAATGATAAAATTTTCAAATAAAATAAAATTTTTTAAGTGGACCATAAATGGACCAACCGATGGGCATACTCGTTTAATTTGTTTTTGTTGTTTTGTTTTTTAGTAGGCACCACCGAATCGGCTTATTTGTGCTGGTGGAATAAATACGCGATAATGTTAGCGGTATAAGCCCATCTAACATATGAATTAAGTAGGTCAACATCCAGACCGAGGTCTATTTTCAGTGTTATGTATCTTTCAAAATTTTCCCATAAAGTTATCTAATAAAAAACACTTGAAGCTCAACACTTTATTAAAATGAAAGATATCAGTAGTAATGATGCAGTCAATCTATTTGACTTACTTTTATTTTGGGGAAACTACTTGATGAAGTTCTTATATGCTAATCATCATAGAATTGAGCATGTAGATAAGAATTCAATAAGCGTCAATATTTCTTACCATTTTCAGAATTGATAATTCCATCATCAATCAGCCTTTCGATGCAGTCAACGGAGGCCATGATAGTAGTAGAGCTACTAAAGAGCATAGGTCCTTTAATTCCCAGTTTTTGACCAACTTCCAAGGCCCACCCCATAAGCACACTAACAAAGCATTAATATCTTCTACGAGCTTCAAAGCATTAATCTCTTCTGTGAGCTTCTGATGCTTAGCAGGTATGGTGCTTTTATTAAAAAGATGACTTTGAGGTGGTCATTCATCTGGGTGAGACATCAATGTTATCTTCGATCCCACGAGGTTGTCTTGCCAAGCACTTGCCTACTTGGCTCGGTTGTGGCTGAATTCTGTGTTTACAAAAGTGATCTTGCAGCCATGTTTGGCCAAAACCTGAGAGAACTGCATAAGGGGATTCACACATCCTAGAGCTGGATAAGACATAACAAGAAAAATGAGGGATTCCCATCTCTCAGAGAGGAAAATTTGAAGAAAATACTTTAGTATAGAAATCATTTATATATGTGCAAGTACAAGGGAGGGCTTGCAACTTTTGAAGAACTTTAAGATGATTACAAGTGTTAAAATTCAAGAAAGTCCTAGAACCATAATATTTTTTTATAATGTTTTATTTTTTGTTACAAGAAATTTAGGAGGAAGATATAATGTTTTAGTTCTAAGAAAGGATACATCGTAATTAGTGGATGCCTATCAATAAAAATTATAAGATTCGAAATGGAAAACCTTTAATCAACAATTGAAACAGTACAATCTTACTAAATGAGTCAACGTTATATATGTTGAATTGACCATTTGAGGTTTAAGTTTATGACTTTGATTTGATACATCTGCCTTGTTGAATATAACATAATATTCTAGTTCAACATTTGATGGGCAATATAAACTGCCAATAGTAAAGGTTACCTAATGTGTTCAATTTGTAAATTCCTTGCTTACTTGAAGGTAAAACTCTCTCTATATCAAGTTTGCTTATCAATATATAAGAAAATAAGAAATTTCTTACCAACAAAATCAGTGAAAAACTCTTAAAAAATCTGTGAGAAACAACATTCTCATGGAATTTCTCACAAATTTGTGTTTAAGAAAAAGTATGGTGAGAAACAAAATTTTCTTACGGAGAATGGCATTCCTAAGAAATTTTTACGAAATTTCTCTCAGATGAAACAAGTCATAAAGAGATTTCTCACAAAATGTATTCTCAAACTTGTGTTCGTGAGAAGTTTTGCAAAAAAAATTACTAAATTTGTTTTTTTGAATAGTTTCTCACGGACTATGATAGTGAGAAAATCTGCGAGAAAATTGCCATAATTTTGTTTTCAAATAATTTCAAAAACAACATAAAAAACAGAATAGAGTGGATCAAATTTAATATATTATTAAGTAGATTACAAAATATATATAAATTACATCAAATGTAATGTTGTTATGTGAAAAATACATCAAATTAATTGTCATAGAAGAGGAAGTGATCAAGGCCAGCTATAAAAAGAAATTACAGTCATTGAAGAGGGCTTCAGTAGTTGTGCAGCTTCAGAAAAACTGCTTAGCCAGGAAAGTTGCATTGATAACCAATCAAAAAGATCTTTACGCTTTTCTGCACAAAGTTTAGAGTCTGTCCAAGCAATTGTAACATAAGGAACCTACAAGAACATAATATTAAAAACAAAGACACCAAGAAGGAAACACATGATCAAGCATACCACTTTACCAAGACGAACAGCAGCTAGCCAAGTGTCTAAAGTATTCAAAGTGCATTCTCTCATGTGCTTCTTATTGTCACAAAACATTTCAAAATATCTAATAGAATACCCTGCAACAAACCATTTCATGAAAGTCTAACTTCAAAAAAGGCAATGTGATATTATTAAAAAAAGAAATAAAGAGAAAGCATAATAGAATCAACTTACCTTGCTTGACTTATTAATTGGGGACGACTATTCTTGGCATTCCTTTGATAAGTGCCTAACTCAATTAAGCATTTGATTCCTTTCCTATTCTATCTTCTCCCCCATGCATACCAGAGAAAAAAAAATACTTGATCAGGTCAAGACTCATAATAATCAAGTCTACGAGAATTTTAAGTTTGATTTTTCTTGCACTCATATATATACATTGATGCAACTACTCTGAAGTAGACAGTTAAAAGATGGACCAACCAGCATAATAAGTAACATGATTAGCTATAAATAGGTAGGGTATGAGAATTGTTGAGAAGTACTCCTTCCGTTTCAAATTATCTGTCGGTTAAGGTAATGGCACAAGAATTAAGGTAACTATTAAATAGCCTCAATTCTAATAAAAAATAATTGTACTTGATTAAATTACCCTTTATTAAAGTCAATTTAAGCTTTTGTTACTACTTTATTGAAAAAAACAATAAATAAGGGTAATGTTGAAAAAATAACAATTAATACTTCATCGGTAATGTAAAACGACAGATAATCTGAAACAAAATAAAGCTCCTAAAACGACAAATAATTTAAAATGGAGAGAATACTATATTAACTAGTCCGCAATTATAATCTAAACATTTCCCCAATGTTGTTTGCCTTTGTGTTACTTAATGAAAGAGTTCATTCAAATATATAGCAAATTAATAAAGCTTTACTTCATCATTCAAGAATGACTCATATGATCGTCCAACAAAAAACAATCTTAAAAATTAATCCCTAACATGTTATGTTAAAAAATTATGTTCTATAACTTGTCACTTTAACATGAAATGCAGCCTGCATGTAACTGGGGAGCTTAAACACCGTTCTAAGTAAACCATGCACATTGTCAAGCATGGATACGATGAAGTATTGAAGGATCTATATAGTTTTCCTGTGTTCACTAACATCCTCCCCTTTTTTTATCATGCTTCCACTAGTGAGTAATCTAAACAAACAGATTGTATGCATCTATCAAGAAATATAAAAAACATGGGTAAATGGAAGCTAAAGAATAAGAAAATATTTTAAACAAACAGCTTGAATGCATCTACTCAAGAAGTACTGAAGAATAGAGGAAAATGGAAGCTAAAGGAGAAGAAATCACAAAAAAATCATCAGGGAAAAAAAAAAACTAAACTTACTTGAGACTTGGAGCACGAGCTGCATGACGATGAACAGGGGGAGGCAGGTAGATGGTGGGGTTGGAGTGGCAAAGGATGCCAGTGATGGAGGGGTTGGAAGCACAATGTACATTGGCGACAGTGGGGCTAGAGGCGTGACAATGGGGAAGGAAGAGAGAAGAAAGGGAAACAAAAATGGAGTCTACAACCTGGGAAGAAAATATAAGCAGTATTTCTCATGGCCGTGAGAAATTAAAATTTCAAAAACCTTAATTTGAACTGCTTAAGGGAAACTGTGCATTTCAATTCTCATAAATTCTGTCCGTGAGAAAATTAAATTCAGAAACTCTAATTTGTACCTCTTAAATTTCATTTCTTGTGAAATTTCTCACAGATTTTATCCATGAGAAAGTCAATTTTCATTTATTGCGAACCAATTCCATTAGAAATCCCACTAGAAAAGGTGTGTTTTATTTGTGAAGATGTTTCTTACAAACAGATGTTGGTGAGAATATCTTCGCACTAAGTTCCCGCCATATTGGTACATTTTTTCTCATGGACAGCTATTCATGAGAATTTCTTTGCACCACATTCCCGCCCAGTTAGCACATTTTTTCTCATGGATTTCTTACGGACACATTGACTATGAGAAATTTTGCCCAAAAATTACACAAAAATATATCTAGCAAGATATCCATAAAAAATACGAGTGATTTCCATGAGAAATTCTCAAGGATTGTTTGTTCGTGAGAAATTTTGCGAGAAAATTGTTAATTTCTTTTAGTGCAAGTTGTTGGCCTCATTCTTATATAGCTTTTTTTGCTTTTTCAATAATAGTCTCTAGATGTAACGCTCATATCCGTATCTCAAACTCTTAGCTTAATAGAAAGTGAAATTCAATCTTCTATTTATACTTACTTTTTTATTATTTATAAATTACTTAATTAATTGAATTAGCTTCTTCATTAAATAAATGGTATTTTCCAATATCGTTTTTAAATTTCTTTTACACTTACTTTTTATTATTTAATATAAAATAATAAATTATGTAAATAATCATATAATCAAATATTATATGTAAGAAAATATAAAAATAATATAAATGTAATGGTGTACAAATAATATAACTTTTAGCTAAAGTCTAATACCAAAGACAAACTCGTTTGGGCTAGATTCTTCGCTAACGGTTAAAGATTATAGTTCAGTTTTTATTAGATTTTGTACCAAGATGAGTTGATGATTGGTAATGTTATAATGACAATTAGCAATAGTAGCAGTTGGATTTGAGTAGTGATGGTGATAGTAGTATTACAGGTCAAGCTCTTTATAAAAAGTGAAACAAAAATACTTAGGTCAAGGCTTAACTTATAATTTTAAAGTTGTTTTTTCACTTGAAGTTAGCCTAACAAAATGTTTACGTTGAAGTCGCGCACAAGGTCAATTTTTTTAAAATTTTTAATTGGGCCTAAGTTTAGCTTAAATACTTAAGCTTGAGCGTAGGCCCAATTCATTTTTAAAATTCACCCTTAAGCTCAAGTCTAACCTCAAATTTGATTAAATACCATGATGGAGGAAGTAGTAGTAGGTTGACAATAATAAATTTAAACAAAATTTGAAAATGATTTTCTTTCTTTGATTAAATGAAGCAAAATTCTAAAAAATAATTTAAAAAAAAACTAATACTAAAAAATATTTTTATGTCAAAAAATTGAAACAAACGGAGCCAAAGAGGTTCATTTGTTACTCTTAAAAAACCTATTAAAAGTAGACTTGATTTATCAAATAAGGTAGAAATGTACCACAAATAAATAAATAAAACCCAATAAATAGGTATAAAGTCACTTAATAGAGAAGGCAAAACAATAATTAAATCGAGCAACTTAATATCAAGAGCAAGCCTTCTTATTCTCAACATTGGCTAAAAAGTTAAATTTATAATGTTTCTCACTCAATTCAACCAGCTACATCATTAAGAAGAGCATCCTTATTGGTTGGCCCAATTGATAAACATTTTGAGATTCTTTAAAGATTGACCACCTTCTTTTATGTTATTCATAGCCATTTCCTTGAATTTCAAGGACCTTGCTTTTATTTCTTCATCAACAAGAAGTTGCTCCACTTTCTTCTTTATCTCACCCCTTGATACTACTCCATTTTCATCCTTGTCAAGTCCCAGCCCAACCTTCCATACATCACAAATATATAACTTGTCCTGAAATTGGTCACTTAAAAATGGCAAACACAAGAATGGCACCCCACTATATACACCTTCTATGGTAGAATTCCAACCACAGTGGCTAATGAAACAAGCTATGGCAGGGTGGTTCAATATCTTCCTCTGCGGCGCCCAACTAACAATTTTACCCTTAGTTCCCTTGAACTCATCTGGGTATTCATTTTTCACCTTATTATCATTTCTTGGACGCACTACCCAAAGAAAAGGCTTGTTCAGGAGATCAAGTCCAAGTGCTAATTCTCTGAACTGGTTGGGTTCCATTATTGCCAAACTCCCAAAGGAAACATAAGTGACAGATTGAGGTGGCTGCTGGTCTAGCCAATCTAGGCAGGTTTTGTCTTCTTGCCAGAATGAACGTGTATTTTGGTCACTTGCCATTAATGGGCCAATCGGTAAGAGCTTTGGTGATATGGAAAAGGCTCCAGGCTCAAGTTCATAAGTAGTGTTACAAAGCCACCATTCTCCTAACCTTAGAGTTTGAATCTCTTGAAGAAGATGATCAAAGAAATTCTTACCTATGGTGCACCATACCAGGTTAGTAGGGTTCATCATTGGCATATTTGGAGAAAGCTGAATTTCATGCTTTTTGCCTGTTGGGAATCCTGAAAAGGAAAAAGAAAATCAAGAATTTTTGAACTATACTAACTAATTGAAAAATAATTTATATATGTATTATATAATAATATATAGTCTCAAAATATGAAAATAAATATTATTTGTGGGCTAAACGGGCTTTTCCGTAAGCTAGCTCATTTAGTCATTTCTTTTTTATAAGCCAACTGGTACAGATCTGTTTGAACTCCGTCAACTAAATGGATAAATTGTCCAACCCGTGGTTTGAGGACTTTTTTACAGGGCTATATATCTTCTTCTTAAAAAAATCACGAAGTTATCTTTTAAAACCACCTAAAACACAATTTCTTAAAAGGGAAGCTATTAGGAGTGATCCTATTTGTAATTTGATGTTACACGGTTTACTTGGTGAAGTAAGATAAGAATTCAGAAAGCTTCAATGTTTCTTACCATTATCAGAATTTATAGTTCCATCTTCAATCAGCCTTTCGATGCAGTCACAGGAAGCCATGGAAGTAGCAGAGCCAGGAAAGAACACAGCCCCTTGAATTCCCAGTTTCTGACCAACTTCCAAGGCCCATCCCATACTTATGCTAACAACTATGCAAGAGATCTTATTGCCACTATCCGAAGCATTAATCTCTTTTATGAGCTTGTGAAGCTTAGCAGGCATGGTGCTTTTGATTGAGAAAATGACCTTGAGCTGGTCGTTTCTATCATCTCCAGGACCTAAACCATCTGGGAGAGCCACCAACGTTATATTTGATTCCTTGAGGTTGTCTTGCCCAGCACTTGCAGCCTTCACTCGATTGTGGTTGAACTCTGTGTTTACAAAAGTGACCTTACAGCCATGTTTGGCCAAAGCCTGAGAGAACTGCATAAGGGGATTCACATGTCCGAGAACTTGATATGGTATCACAAGAAAATGAGGGATTCCCATTTTTGTATGTGTGGACGAGAGAGAAAGAGAGGAAAATTGGAAGCAGACAATAACTTTTAGTATAGAAATCTGAGAAGACTCGAAGAAGTAAGTGTCCGCGATTGTTGTTGGGTGAATGGGTTATTTGTTAATTTCTGGTTGTCATATTCCTTTATATATATGCAATTACAAGGGAACTTGGAAATTTTAAAGAACTCAAGAGGAATACCACTGTCAAAACTCAAGAAAAGTCACAGAAATATACTACTTAGGTTGAATTGACTATCTGGTATCATGCATTAAAAATGTCACATACAGAGAAAAATAGTTAAAAATTTTTGTTACTGAAGGTTTAGGGAAGAAAATAATATGATATTGATTATAAATTAACCGAGAGTGATAGGAATCACTTATAGTCAAAGTGGTTCCTTTATAAATCTCACATAATCTACCATAATCCTAAAAAAGAAGAAAGAAATCTCAACCAATCTATAAGAATCCAGAAAAAAAGAAAAAGCTAGTGTATAGGAGGACAAAGCTACACTTCCCCCTATTTGCATTTTCATTTTTTTATATGTTATTTAATTTTTTTGGGTTTTTTTGCTATTTATATTATTTCTTTCTTTTTTATTTATCATATGTTTTTAAAAATTTTTTGAGATGTTTTTATATTTTGTTTGAAATTTTCTTATTTTTTTTTTCAAAACTTTTACTTCTTTTAATGTATAATTCCTTTTGAATTTTTTTATTGTTTTGAAATTTATAATTAATTTATCATTATTAAAAAATTAAAAAATATAAAAAAAATATTTTTTTAAAAAATTTTAAACTCCCTTACTGCCCCCAAAATGGCCCGGTAAGGGAGTATATACCTAGTGTATAATAGTGCAAGATATGGGAGATAGGAGAGTTTGGAGAGAGAAAGCTAATAAATGTATTTTATTTATTTATCTTTCTTATTCAAGAAAGAAGGATTTCAAGAACCCTTTTAATTAACGTACAAAGGTGCTGAATGTGAGCATTTTATAGACGCTTTGGGCATTCCCTTTAAGTCATTGCTAAGGTCATTAGGAATTTACTTTTACAAAATTCAACACCTAACATATTTACTTTGTCTCCAATCATTTACTTCATGTCCTTCTCATTTTGCATGGGATCCGGATCCCGTGTAGTCGGGATCCGGTCACATCTTGGCCGTCCAACTTGTGTTGGACGGCCAAGATTTGGTCCCAGTTTTTTAAAAAAATTTGACACGCATTTCGAGAAATTTTTTAAAAAAATTTCCGAACAAATCCTGGCCGTCCAATCAATATTGGACGGCCCAGATTACCAACCGGAACCCGTGCAGTCAGGAATCCCGACTGCACAGGATCCGGACGCTTTTGCATGTGATTTTTCTTCTTCTTGCTGCTAGAGTTACGTAGCTTACTCTAGAAAAATGGGCATATCGTGTCAATACTACTCCTTGATGCTCATTTTGCAGACTCCAAGTTGACTTCTGAAGAATTCAAATTTTGCTTTTATAATACCTTTATGAATATGTCAGCAATTTAGTCTTGACTACTGCAATGCTTAAGCAAATTTGTTTGGAGTTTTCTACTTCTCTAACAAAATGAAATTTAATCATGATATGTTTGGTTCTCCTGTGTTGGACTAGATTCTTAGCAATGGCAATTGCAGATTTGTTATCAAAATATATCTTGGTAGAATCTTCTTGTATTTATCCCATGTCTGCCAATATTCTTCTTAACCAGATAGCTTGAGTTATTGCTGCATAAGCTGCTATATATTCACCTTCAATGGTAAATTGAGCCATCATTTCTTGTTTTTGTGACAGCTAAGAGAATACCCTATTGCCAATAGTAAATGCATAACCGGATGTACTTTTCATGTCATCAGGACAGCCAGCCCAATCACTGTCTGTAAACCTAACTAATTCTTTATCTTTTGTAGCAGTGAATTTGATTCCATAATCAATAGTTGCCTTGATATATCTAAGTACTCTTTTATCAGCTATAAAATGATTATGGGGCTTTTGCATAAATATGGAAAGAAGACTTGTGGCATACATGATCTCAAGTGTTGTAATTGTAAGATAGAGCAGGTTGCCTACTAAGCTTCTGTATTGCATTGCATCTGCTTCAAATGAGCCATCTTCCTTTGACAATTTTTCATTTGTAGCCAATAGAGTGTCAATAGCAATTTTGTTGCATTTTTTTTTTGGCATATGAAAATCCTTTTTTTGAATTGTGAGATTTCCATACCAAGGAAGTAATGCAGAAGACCTAAGTTTTTCATTTCAAACTCCTTCTTCATTTGTTGCTTGAATTCTTGAACTGTGTAGGATTCCCTCCTATTATAGTCAAGTCATCTACATATAACAAGAATATGATATCGTCACCACTCCCATAGGACTTGATGTATAGTGTAGGCTCACTTGGACTTTTTTCAAAGCCTTGTTGTATAAAGTAGGAATCAATCCTACTATACCAAGCTGCTGGTTGTTGTTTAAGGCCATATAGTGCCTTCTTTAACTTCAAGGCTTTATTTTCTTGGCCTTTGACCTCAAAACCTAATGGTTGCTTAATATAGATTTCTTCTTCAGGAATTCCATTAGGAAATGCTAATTTGACATCAAGCTGAAATATTAGCCATTTTTTTTAAGCTACAAGTGCCAAAATAAGCTTGACAGTATCTTGTATTGAGACTGGAGCAAATGTTTCTTTGTAGTCTACTCCAAATTGCTGCAAGTAGCCTTTTACCACCAACCCTGCTTTATGCTTTAAGATAGAGCAATCAAGATTCATTTTGGTTTTGAAAATCATTTTACCCCAACAAGATATTTGTTCAAAAGCTTATCTATCAATTCCTAAGTTTGATTTTTCTTTATCATTTTTATCTCCTCCTACATTGCATGTCTTCATTCTTCATGTTTATTTGCCTAGTCAAAGCATGTAGGCTCAATTGTTGCAAAATGACAGGGTTCACATTGCTCATAAATTTCTTGTAAGGATTTGAAGCCTCGCTTTTGTGGGGTAATTAGAGAAGATGTTGATGATGATGAACTCCTCCAGGATACAGGACTGATTGATGCTTGTGAGGAAGTGATTTCTGGAGTAGTTAGCCCAGTCTCTTCATCTTCTATGTTTCCCTGTGCTAGTGCTATGTTGAAAATTTACTGATTGTTTTATATGAATATTGGTAGTTGTATAATTTGTTTTTCTTCCTTTTGTTCTTCCCAATTCCAGCTTGCTGTCTCATCAAATATTACATTTCTACTAACTATAACTTTTCTAGTCTCAAGGTTATAAATTCTATAACCTTTTGGTTGAGAGCTATAGCTAATAATAATGTCTTTTTCTGCTTTTGACTCTAATTTATGCCGTTTTTTATCAGGAACATGGATGTAGCATATGCAGCAAAACACTCTCAAGTGTTTTACTGATGGTTTATTATCGTTCCATGCACCAAGTGGTGTCTTGTCTTAAGGAGCCTTTGTAGTGCACTTATTTTGAAGATATATAGCTATATAAACAGCTTCTACCTAGTACTTGTTTAGCATTTTCTTGTCCTTAAGCATTGATTTGGCCATCTCCATAACTGTCTTATTTTTTATTTCACAGACACCATTTCTTTGGGGAGAGTATGGAACTGTGAGCTGATGTTGAACTCCTACTTCATGGCCAAATTTATTGAACTATGAAGAAGTGTATTATGTTTTGTTGTCACTTGTTATAGTTTTTAATTCATAGCCACTTTCTTTTGTAGCTGCGGTTTTAAATCTTTGAAATATTTTGGAAACTTATGACTTTTCTTTCATGAAAAATGCCCATGTCATTCTTGAAAAGTCATCAATAAAGAGAATAAATACCTGTTATTGTCAAGTGATGGAGTTTTCATTGGACCACACACATCTGTGTGTACTAACTATAGCTTTTGTGTTGCTCTCCAAGCAGTGCCTATAGGAAAGGTTTCTTATGCATCAATCGCATATGATAGCCTTCACATGCTCCTGTTATATCTTTAATTATTGGTAGATCCTTTACTAGACCTTTATGTGAAGGTTGTTTCAAGGAATTGAAGTTGTAGTATCCAAATTGATTATGCCACAGCTAGCTAACAGCTTTTGTGTATACTTTTAATGATTTTCTGTAGAATATTTTAGTTGAATGAGAGATGATTTATTTTTCATTTCCACACTCATAACATGATTATTATTCTAATCATATATCTCACATGTGGAGCCTTCAAAATGTAAAGTATAGCCATTCTTCATGATTTGTGTGACAATGAACAAGTTTTGATCCAATTCCGGCACATATAACACATTTTTAATTTGCTTAGTGCCATTATAGCCTTGAATTCTCACAATTCCTTTACTTGCTGATTTTATAACAGCTCCATTTCCCATTATAAAAGGAATCTTGACAAAACTGTCAAGTTGAGGGAACATATGTAAGCTCTTGGCCATGTGACTAGTGCATCCATTGTCATAAAGCCTAGTCTTGTCATTTGAGGTTAAAGCAACTTAGCCGGCAACGAACATGTTTTCTTCATCAATCTCCTAGGCTTTTAACACATTACTCTGTTGTTTTGTTGGTTGTTGTTGCCTGTTTATCATAATTTTTGCACGGAGACTTTCCTTTGAACCAACAATCTTTCTCTTGATGATTTGTTTTTCTACAAACACCTCAAGGAGGATATTTTCTTTTCTTTTCTCCTTATCTTGAACTGTTTGTAGAATTATAGTTGTTTTTCCAATTCTTCTCTATTTTCTATTTTGCTTCGAAGAAGAATTGTTATTTTTATGAGAATAATGCATAGCTCCTTTTGTAAATGTTTCTATTCTTTTTACTTGTCTTTGTTCACAAGCATGTAGAGAGCCAATTACTTCTACTAGCGTAAGTACATCAATATCTTTTGATTCTAACACATTCACCATGGATTCAACTTTATCATAAACATAAATCAACAAATTTTGAATAATTCTTTGATATGATATATCATTTCCATATATCTTCATCTGATTGACGATTTCATTTACTCTAGCATAGTAATTGTTTATACTCTTACCTTCTTTCATCCTCATATTTTAAAAATCTCTCCTGAGAGTTTTGAGTTTCATGGCTTTTACCTTGGCAGTGCCTTGAAACTCATTTTTTAGTATCTCTTATGCTTCTTTAGTGGTTAATGCATTCATAATTCTTTGAAAAATTGGATTGGACACAACTTAATAAACTTTTACTAGAGTATTTGCATTTTTCTTCAGCCACACCTTCATTTGATCCTCTGAGATTAAGGTAGAGGCTTTTGTTATGCTAAACACTGAGGCTGGTGTTGTTGATTCTCTAGTAGCTTAAGCAAAAGACCTTTTTGTTGGCGCTACAGGTATGTCTTGTTCTACCACTTCCTAAAGATCATATGCTCAAAAAATGACTTTAAATATGATGCTCCAATAATCATAGTTTTCCCCAGTAAGGACTGGAATCAATTATTGTTGAAGATTGTTGGAAGATGCCATTTTTGGAGTAGTGTAAAGATTGATCGACTTGTGCTCTAATACCACCTGTTAGTGCTAAAATTGTGTTAATGTATAATAGTGCAAGATATGGGAGATATGAGAGTGGACTACTTCATGCTACAACACTCTATTTTTTACTCTTGTAAGTAACTAAATTCCCCCATATATATGTACAATAACCAGATGTGGACCTTCTATTTATGACTAAACCTGCCTAATATGCTTCATTATATGCTTTAAGAGTTTTCTGCTAACCTTTCTTGAAGAAAATTCCTTTGCCTGGAGTACTTTTTAAGTACCTTAGAATTTTGTATACTACATTAAGATGTTCTTCATAAGATGAGTGAATAAATAGACTTACCACACTGACTATAAATGCAATATCAGGCTGAGTGTACGAGAAATAAATCAATTTTCCTACCAACTTTTGGTACTGAGTTGTGTTTATTAGACTTCCATCCTTGGCATCTCCTAGCTTTTGATTAGGATCCATTAATGTATCAATTGGTCTGTGCCCACTCATTCATATCTCTTTAAGGAGCTCAAGGATGTATTTCCTTTGTCAGACAAAAATCCCTTTTTTGAATGTGCAACTTCCATGCCAAGGAAGTATCTTAGGGATCTTAAATCTTTCATTTCAAACTCAAAAGCTAGGCTGCCCTTTAAATGATTAATTTTAGTAATATTATCTCCTGTAAGAATGATATCATCAATGTATACTATCAAAATTGAAATCTTAAAGTCTTCATAGTGCTTCATGAACATAGTATGATTACTTTGAGCTTTGACATAGCCTTGATTTTTAATGGATTGAGTGAAATGTTCAAACTAGGCATGTGGTGAATGTCTGAGCCTATAAAGTGACTTCTTCAGCTTACATACTTTAGATCTAAAATATTCATCTAACAAAGTTCATGGATCTATATAAACTTCCTCTTCCAAGTCTCTATTTAAGAATGAATTCTTTAAATCTAGTTGTTGGAAGGCTAATCAAGGTTTATTGCAATTAAGAGAAGTGCTCTTACAGTATTTAACATTGCTACTGAAGAAAAGGCTAAGTTAAAGATAGTTAATACCATAGGTTTGCGTAAAAACTTTGGCTAAGTGCTTTATATCTTTCAAGAGAACCATCGTAATTGTATTTGATAGTAAACACACATTTACAATTCACTGTTTTCTTCCCTTTAGGCAGTTCCATCACTAACCAAGTGTCATTTTTCTCATGTGCTCTCATTTCTTCAAATATAGCCTTCCTCCACTTAGGAACCTGTAAGGCTTCATGTTCATTCCTTGGAATTTCCACATAGGAGATATGTGAGATAAATGCAAAAAAGGAGAGAGTTTGTCATAGGACACATAATTAAACATTGGATGTTTGGTGCAAGACCTAACACCCTTGTGAATAGCAATAAGAGCATCAACATCATCAAAGAACTCTAGATTAAGCTGGATAGATTGAAAAGAATTGAATATTACCTGGACACTTGGATGAGTTTGGTTCCTCCCTCAGCTCAAATTCATGGCCTTGCAGAGGATTGGAATTAGTTTCCTTTAGATTATGTTTTCTCCTTGAGTATACTAAGAGTTTTGAGTTCTTAGTACTGGTTTTTTTTCCCATTGTATATGCTTGGTAGTAGAGAAGAATCACCCATATGTTCAATATTCAAAGCATCATTTTTTCTATTCAAACTTTTAGCATTTGTTTCACTCATATTGTCAGGTTGTTTTAAAAACATATCATAAGTTGGTATATCTAATCATGTGGTTTCAATATTTAGGAAAACAAGCTGATGTGAAATAGGTTTATGCGAATTTGTTGGTTCAAGTAACATGTTAAGAATTCTTTCTATGGAAAAAATATCATCAAGGTGTCTAGAATCTTCACTTGTACTCTCACCCAGAAGATGAGTCGTAAAAATTGATTGGGATTCAAAAAAAGTAACATCTATGGTAACAAACACTTTTTTAAAAACAGTATCAAAACATTTATATCCTTTTTGAGTAAGTGCATAGTCAAGAAAGACACAGTTTTTAGCCACAGGATCAAGTTTTCCCCAATCATGAGTATGAATATGGACAAAGGCAGTGCACCCAAATATTTTTAGTGGCAATGTAGATGATAGCCTAGATCTAGGGTGACAATTTGTGAACACTTGTAAAGGGATTTGGAAGGATCCTAGAAGGCATTATATTTATTAAATAAGTGGCAGGGAGAATAGGTTCTCCCCAAAGGTATTTGGGAATCTGAGTTGTGAAACATAAAGCCCTAATTACTTCCAAAATTGTTTGTTTTTATGTTCAACTATTCCATTTTTTGTGGAGTGTCATTATAGGAGCATTGGTGAAGTATGCATTTTTCTAAGAAAAATGTCCAAAACTTTGTTGAATTATTCTTTTCCATTGTCACTATAAAAAACTTGAATTGGGGTGTGAAATTGTATGAGTACCATGGTGTAAAAGTTTTTAAAAAATTCCCTTATTTTTTATTTTTCTTTTAAAAGGTAAACCTAACTTAACCTTATATGGTTGATGTGTGAATTTATTCCACACATTTACTTGGCTTTAATTGTGCTGTTTTAGGATGTTTTACATGTTCTTGATATAGGATTTTAAGTGTTTAATTGTATATATCTTATTTTCCTTCTTATGAACCTTTCCTAATTATAATTTTTCTTATTTTGAAAAGGAAAGGAAAGTTGGAACCTGGGGCAAGAGTGCACAGTACAAAAATCAGGGAGCGCTATAATGCCCACACAAGGAAACAGTAGCATTCCAACACCCAGCACCATTCTGCACAAGCCATTTACTTGAGACCAGGGCACTGTAACATCCATCATGGGGTGTTGTAGCACCAACGATTCAATCAAGAACCCATTGGGTGCCACAATGCTCAAACATGGAAGCCATGGCTCCCATGCATGAAATTTCACTTAAGGCAGCTTTTGCAATCAAATTTTTGGGGATTCTGACTTGGTTTTTGGTGACTACGAATTAGGGAAAGACAAGCTACGAATTAGAGAGAAGGAAATGCTCATATTTCTGCCATTGAAGAGTTCTTCCTTTTATTTTTCAAATTCTAGTTGTTGATATTGTTATGGATGGTTTCTTACACTAATTTCAGGATTGGTTTCTTGATTATGAGTAGCTAAATGTTTTGTTCTAGGGTTTAGGATGTAGTCTTTGATTTCTTTATATAATTTGGATCTAATTGTTTGGATGAAATTTTCTTATTGCAAATGTTTGCAATTTACTGACCATGAGTTATTTGATTAAAGTATTAGATGATGGAATGAAAGTTAATGTCCAATATTAATTTATGGATTCATTGGGCCTAGGCAATATAATTTAGAAATAAATGTACACCTCTGTGACTTTTGATTAGGATTCCATTGGTCTTAATGAGTTTATGTTAATTACTAAGATCAGAAAGTATACATAGGATTACTACAAATATAGGTGTTATGCCTTGAAATAGGGTAATACATATCATAGGGAATGCAATCATTGCAATTAAGGAAATATTAAGAATCAGAATCAATGTCATTAATGGACCTTAATTTATGAACTCCAATCTTATAATCCTTTGTCATTTGTTTTTTATAGATTAGTATTTTGTCATATTTTCACTGTCATTTGGATTACCTAGATAATACAAGAAGTTGCATAATTTTGGTACTTGGAATTCTTCCATGTGGATACGATACCCATTTTGCTCTATTATGCTTATTACGACCCTTATGCTTGTAGTAGTTTTTAGATGCATCAAGTTTTTGGCATCGTTGTTGGGAAGAAAATTTTTAATATCAATACCAACAATTTCCTACATTAGTTTAGGTTGCATTGTTAGTTTTTTCACTTGTTTTTTAGTTTTTTTTTGTTTTTGTTTTATGGTTACCATTCATAGGAAAACTTTTGGTGGAATTTGGTGGCAAGCATATACTTTTTCCAAAGGAAATGACGCTCTGATCAAACCTAATCGCTTCGCCTCTAACACTACCCTCTAAAGGCTTAAGTCAATCATTTTCTTAAGTTTTTAGATTAATTTGTGTTTTTGTTTGATTTTGTGTGTTTAGGAGTCTAAGTGTCAGTTTTTGTTTTCTATGATTATTTTATATCGATTCAAAAATTGAGAGACTCTTAAGAGCAATGATGAGAGAATAAAGACTAGAACAAAGGCAAGTTCAAGTAGTAGCCATGGAGGATAACCATCCCAACTAGAATCAGAGGTTGCTACGTGAATATGTTATGCCAAACATTAATGGTGCTCAAACCAGCATAGTGAGACCAGTAATAAATGCCAAAAACTTTGAGATTAAGCTTGATCTCATTCAGATGGTGCAACAAGCCCAGTTTAAGGGCAGATCAATTGAGGATATAAATGTTAATTTAGAAAACTTCGTTGAGATTTATGACACTGTAAAGATGAATGCTATAAGTGATGATGTCATTAGACTTTGGATATTTTCCTTTTCTCTAAAGGACAAGACCAATGCCTAGTTAAAGTCCAATGCACCTAACTCTTTCACCACTTGGACTACACAGTCATAAGCATTTTTAAGTAAATACTTTCCCCTTGGTAAAACTACAAACTTAGAACAACATTACAAGTTTTAGTAAATTTAATGGTGAGTCTCTATATGAAGCCTAAGAGAGATTTAAGGATCTGCAAAGGAAGTTCCCACATCATGGTCTTCCTGATTGGCTAATTGTACATATTTTTTTATAAGGGATTAACAAAATCACTCAAGAGTATCATAAATGCAACTGCAGGAGGTACCTTGATAAGGAAATCAACTAAAGAGGTAGTTGATTTGTTTGAGGAAATGGCATGTAATAATTACCAGTTGTCAAATGAGAAAACTTTGCCCAAGAGAGCTCAAGATATGTATAAAGTAGATGGCATAAATATGTTGAATGTTAAGGTTGACTCTCTTGCGAAAATGTTTGGTAAACTAGAGAAAATGAACATAAATACTGTGTCTAGCCCTTAGTTGATTTGTAATTTTTGTGTAGGGCTTCACATGAGTGCTGAATACATATAGACAGAATAAGCTCAGTTTATATCTAATTAGAGGCAGTAGCAATAGTAAAACAATCCATATTCCTCCACTTACATTCAAGGCTGGAGTAACCACCCTAACTTGGCATGGAAGGACCAAGATGGTCAAGCAAGTAGTTCAAGACCATTCCAACCTCCTGGCTTCCAACTGAGACCACCCCAACAAGAAAGTAAGCCAACTTGGGAAACTGTAGTTGAAAAATTAGCTAATGCCACTTCAGAAAGATTTTAGAGATTGAAAACAAAGGTGGATCAGTTAGTGGTTTCCAACAAAAATTTAGAGGTACAAATGGGGTAATTAGCTAACTCCATAAAC
The DNA here is from genome assembly GCA_034509205.1 of Ceratonia siliqua. NCBI lineage: Eukaryota > Viridiplantae > Streptophyta > Magnoliopsida > Fabales > Fabaceae > Ceratonia > Ceratonia siliqua. The sequence continues at coordinate 20,951 of JASKGM010097230.1, forward strand.
TCTCGTGAATAAGAAACATTGCCCAATAAGACTGAGGTTAATCTAAGGGAGCATTGCAATGAAATCTCCATGATAAATGACATAGAGGTACCAAACCCATTGAAGAGCACCTCCCTCATATGTTCCTCTTATCCCCTTTCCTAATAGACTTAAACAGAGAAGTGTTAAGCAAATAATTGAGGAAAATCATGATACTACAGTGGGTGATGAAGTAAAACAAGAAGTAACTGAGGCAACTAAGGACATACTCGAGACATCATCCCCATTACCTCCAATCAAGCCATATGTGCCACATATTCCTTTCCCTCAGAGCAAAATAATATGGACAAATAATTTGAAAATTTTTTAACTATGTTTAAGTAGCTTCATATAAGTATTCCTTTTGTGGATGCGTCGGCATAGATTCTTGCCTATGCAAAATTCTTAAAAGAAATTATGTCCAAGAAGATGAAACTTGAAGAATTTGATATTATTGCATTGATAGAGGAGTACAGTATTGTCATACAAAGAAGGCTTCCACTAAAGCTGAGAAGTCCAAGGAGTTTTTCTATTCCCTATATTGTAGGAGATATTGTTTTTTATAAAGCATTCTGTGATTTAGGTGTTAGTGTTTCATTGATGCCTTTGTCTGTTGTTAGAAAGCTAGGATTAAAAGAACTGAAGTCTACCACTATATCTTTACAATTAGCTAATCAATTATTCAAGTATCCAATTGGTATTCTTAAGAATGTACTGGGGAAGGTCAATAAGTTCATATTACGATCAATTAGTTAAGTATCCAATTGGTATTCTTGAGAGTGTACTGGCGAAGGTCAACAAGTTTATATTGCCTACTAATTTTGTGGTCTTAGACATGGAGGAAGATCAAGAAGTTCCATTAATTCTTGGAAGACCTTTCTTAGTTACCAGTAAGGCATTAATTGATGTCCAAAAGGGTAGGTTGACCTTTAAAGTTGGTGATGAAGAGGTAGAATTTAATATGTCTTAAACTACTAAATATCCCTCTTCTACTGATCATGTTTTTAGAATTGATATGGTTGATGATTCAGTTAGAGAGATGTTTAGTACTAATATTACAAAAGAACCTCTTGAAAGTTGTTTAGTGAGTGCAAGGGCAAAGAAAAAAGACAATTTGGAAGTTGTAAAAAAAGTGGTTCAAAAAGATAGACCAGCTAATAAAGTGAAGGACAAGATAGGAACTTCATGCAAAATGAATAGTTAGAAAGGGAAACACTTCCATGAAAGAAAAAAAAGTGCAGAGGAACCGTGCACTTTCTGATCTTGGAGATCCCAATTAAGTATGTGATGATAGAGTCAAGTTAATGACTATAAACAAACGGTTCTTGGGAGACAACCTTGGCATTTCTTTCTCTTCTTCGTTGCTTTCTATTTTTAGTTTAACTGCCATTTTTAAATTCTGTTTTTCCATATAGTTCTGAGTGTTTAATGATGTATCCATTTCCTTTTGGCTATGCTGTACAAGTTTCAAAATATTCTGGAAAGATGCCAACATGTGTGTAGTTTTGGTTTCAGCCTTTGTCACGAAAAGGGAGTATTAGTTTCTATCTTCCTTTCCTTTATATTGAGGACAATGTGCAATTTAAGTTTAGGGGAGCGGATTGATATTGCTTATTTATGCTGAATTGTGTTGTTTATGTGGTGAATTGTGATGATATGGTTTATTATATATTTTTTTTGGATCATATTCGTTATCTTCAAACCAGAATTTTATGTGAAAGAATAAGATGAGCCTACATTGACTTGTGTATGAGATTTATTTAGGATCACAGTATAATCTTAAGTTCTTTATTATGTTCAAGCATTGCATTTTTTTATTTTATTTAGGATAGACACTATCTTATAAAGTGAGATTAACCATATATGGTTTCTTTAGGACTAGTGAAGTAATTCTTTACTTGTAAAGTTGTTTATTGTTTAGCTTGCATAAAAGATGAGTGTAATGCTTCTCTTGTGATTATCACTGTTAAGCTAATGAGTAGGCAGTTGAATAAATAAATATTTGCAAAAATTTCGTTTACTCCACTTTTTTTAGTTGCTTGGTAACTAGGCATATTCATCACCAATGTTCACTTTTACATCAAACGACAACTTGAGATATGAGTATGCAAAGCACTTTAAAGGTGTGACTTGTTGAGTAACAAGGTGCAGTCATCACAAATGTTTGTATTCACATCAAAAGGCAAGTGACAACTAAAAGAAGAATGAATAAATAAAGAAAAAAAGGAGAAAAGAGAATAAAGAAGGAAAAAAAAAATCTCTAGTATGCTGTCTTGGTTGTGATAATTAAATAGGAAGGACTACAAGTTGAGTTATTGGATGATTCAATTGTATTGGTTGAGTGATAAACATGATTGAGTTGAAATGAGGTATGGATGTTTGAACTAAGGAAAGTACATGTGATATTTTTTTTATTAGCTATTGTTGTGTAATGAGTAAAGAATTTAATGTTTGCATAATAAATACCTATTAGTGTGAGTAGTTGAACCTAAATAAAGTCTTGTACATTTGTTTTTGTGGTTTTTCTTTACTTGAGGATAAGCAAATATTCATGTTTGGAGGTATTTGATGTGTGAATTTATTCCACACATTTACTTATGTTTAATTGTGTTATTTTAGGATGTTTTGCATGTTCTTGATACTTTTATCTAGGATTTTAAGTTTTGAATTGTATATCTCTTATTTTTCCTATTCTTAACCTTTCCTAATTATATTTTTTCCTATTTTGGCAAGGAAAGGAGGGTTGGAACTTAGAGCAAGAATGCACAGAATAAAAAAAAAAAAAAGGGAGTTGGGCACTAAACATGCATGCATAGTACAAAAACCCAAGGTAGCAACTCTACTGGGTGTGGGCACCGCAATGCCCAAGCAAGTGAGACAACAATAGCATTACAATCCTAGCACCATCTTGCACAGGCCATTTGCCTGAGATGAAGGCAGTATAGTGCCAATGATTCAATCAAAACCCCTTTGGGTGCCGCAACAACCAAACATGCATAGACTTTCACTTAAAGCAGCTTTTGCAATTCGATTTATGGGATTCTGACTTGGTTTTTGGTGACTACAAATTGAGGAAAGATGAGCTATTAATTTAAGAGGAGGAGACACTCATATTTTTTCCATTGAAGAGTTCTTCCTTTTCTTTTTCATAATTATAGTTGTTGATTTCATTCTAGATGGTTTCTTTGACTAATTTTTGGATTGGTTTCTTGATTATGAGTAGCTAAATCTTTTGTTCTAAGGTTTGGGATGTAGTATTTGATTTCTTGATATGATTTGGATTTGATTGTTTGGATGATATTTTCTTATTGCAATTTATTGAATTTGGTTTTAATGCTTGCAATTTACTGGACATGAATTGTTTGTTTAAAGTATTGGATGATGGAATGAAAGTTGAATTCCAATATCAATTGATGGATTCATTGAACCTATTATTATAGTTTAGAAATAAATGCACACCTCTATGGCTTTTGATTAGGATTCCATTGATCTTAATGAGTTTCTATTAATTGCTATTGTCATGAAAGTATACATAAGATTAAAATAAATATAGGTATTATTCCTTGAAAGACAGTAATACATATCATAGGAAACCCAGTCATTGCAATTAGGAAAATGTTAATAATCAGAATCAATATCATTAATGGAACTCAATTGATGAAACCGAATCCTAGAATCCTTTGTCAATTAATTTTCACATATTAGTATTTTGTCGTATTTCACATTGTCATTTGGATTGCCTAGTGTCAACACTTGATTTTGTCTGGGTACTCTTTTAATTATGAGGTTAATAAAAAATAATAATATAAAAAAATGGAGATGAAATAATAATAAATGAAAAAATAGAAAAATAATAGAAAAAAGGTACATAATGACAATTAAAAAAAGTTTATAATAAAGTTATTATTATAAAATAAACAAAACAAAAAAACAAAAAAAATAAAATAAAATAATAAAATAAAAAGAAATATATATTTTGAGCAATTAAAATAAAAAAGAGAGGAAAAGGGCCAAGGGGCCATTTTCATCCAGCGGATGTTACACAAAAAAAAAGGTCCAGCCCACTCCCAAAGCCCAAAACCGATCCAACTCACTCCCAAAGCCAAAAACCCGGTCCACTCCTGATCTAACCCAGCTCCCCTAAGAGGACCCGGTCCCCCCTTTGAACCTTAATTCTCATTCTGCCCCCTCACCCTGCGTTTCTCTCTAGCCCCCTCTCCCCTGTCCTTTTCACCTTTCCTTTCTCGGCCCTCTGCTTTGCCTCGGCCTTGCCACTACGCTGCCCTCATCCCTCATGATGACCTGCCATTACTCTAATGGGAATCCTGGCAGGTTCCTTTCTGCTATCTCTCGGTCTCGCCAATTCAGACTTCCCTGCTCCACTTCAACCCGTACCTTTGGTCGCCGGGTTCTGTCACGACCATCCCCAACTTTCCTCCCTCAGGATTTCTCCTCGTTTACTTTTGGCGAGGGTAGTACATGACTCACCATTTTCGGCAACCCCTATCCACGGGATTTTGAGGATCATCACTCCCTCAGAACTGACTTGCCGTCTTCAAAGGTGCAGCATGCGCTACTATACCCCTGCTACAGCGATTCGAGGTTAACCGTTAGCTCGGTTTACAGGATATTGTCAGAAGCAATAGAGCTTGCCCTTTTTCTTCTTCTATAAATGCAAAAAAGAGTAAACTGAGAGAGGGGGGAAGAGTTTTAGAGATTTTTGAAAGAGGAGAGAAGACTCAGAGTGGAGAAGAAGAGAGATACCAGAGAACAGAACCAGGAGACGAAGAAGGTAAATTCTATTTCGTTTTGTTTGTTTCCTCTTCATCTAACTAGTTTTTTTGAGTGAAAGGGCTATGATGGTGGATTTCCGGGGATAGAGTAATTTCATCCCCCAGAATCTATGAACAAAAAAGGGTATTTAGTTTTTTAGACCAATCATCTGTAAAATTCATTGGTTTGAATGTGATTATTAACTTCTGATTTTTAAACCAGTTAGGTACACTAAGTAAATTTTAAACTTAAATAACTTGATCTGAACATGTTCTTTGGCCACTAGTTTCAAGACCCGTTAAGTTAAATTGAATTTCTCATTTCCAACCATTTTTCTCAAACATTTACTAATTTGAACTTAACTCCTTCTAGTTTGGAATCAATGGATTTGAATGAGTTTTAGCTATTGATCCCCAGATTTATTGATTTGAATTCGATTGTATAACTTCTGGCTTTAACTCCAATAATCTAGATATGTTGTGTGATCTACTGTTAGAATGTGATTCCTTAATTTCTGGTGATTAAATCAATTTAGTAGAGTATGATCTTCAGTCAAAGAACCCTAAGTTTGTCAACTTGTATTGGAGCCTATGGTTTCTAGTTCAGAGGATTCAGACTTGATTTCTGGTTTCTGTCATTAAATTTGTTGATTTAAACATGACTATGATTCAATTATTTTGCCATGCCCGGCTGGTTATGCGCCATGATTGTTTAGAACTACTGAATATCCATTTTAGTTCCTGAGCCTTGGTTATTTGTTTATCTATAATGTTTCTATACGGCTTGTTCTCATTTTGTTCAGGTCATGTTATTAACTAGACTGTGGGGTTGTATAAATTGTTAATGGATCTGTAAATGTTGGTTTTATCTATGTGTGTTGTGAACTCTCTAAGTACTTGTTTAATTTTTTCCCTTTCATTAATTTATTCATCCAATTCTGCTGGTCCATTTTATTTTACTCTTCTTTTGTCAATCTCAGGGAAGAGGCAACTACGGTTCCTAGCTAAAATAAAGCATTTGGTTTTCTTTGTTAAAATGTGTCTTCTTTAAAGCCGTGGAACTCAAGGGACTTTGAGCAGTCAAAAGGGTTAATCCACCAATAAGCTTCTAGGGGGCCAAATAACCAATGGGGATCCAAAAACCCATTTGACTAAAATAAAAAGGAGGGTTCAAAAGAGATTGGGATGCCAAGAAATCCCAAATAAACATTTCAGAGTTTACTCCAAATAAAATATTGCAGAACCACTATTCCTAGTTTTTAATCATTTCAATCACACTGTTCCGAGGGGTCAAATTTTATGATATAAGTTAAAAGCAAAAGAGGGTATTTATTATTAAAAAAAATTGGGGGGGGGGGGTTCAAGGCCTTATGTTTTCAAATGGGCTTCAAGGGCCCAGTCAAATCTTTTAAGAATCAAACTTGAACAAAATAAATGAGACCTTCAAACTCCAGTATTTTCAAAATGGCATCATTGTTCTAGTATTTTCAGAGATTCTATTTGGATTTTTGTGTTTTCAAAGATTACATTTTAACCCTTACATTGTTAAGAATTATGTTTTGACTCCTAATTTGTCGAGTAATTTCATTCATGCCCAACTACTTTTATTAATTACATTTCGGCCCCCCTTAGTTTTTAGTAACAGTGCTTTGACCTCACTTCCTTCACAAATTTCACTTTTTCCCCATTAATTTCATAAATCTCATTTTTGACCCGATATTTTCATAAATTATTGTTTTTACCGTAGTGACTTAAGGAACTTTTAGTAGAAGTATACGTTCTCCAAAGTTCTAATTTCCATAGACATTCAGTGGAGGTTATCCTTCCAATGTCTTAATTTTCATGGACTTTTAGTGAAATATCATTTTCCCAAAGTCTTGATTTTCCCTGGCATTTAGTAGAGACATGTTCTCTCTAATGTCCTAATTCACTGTCTAACCTTTAAGTGGAAAAATCATTTCCTCAAAATGTCCTGTTGTCTTTTCATTTAATCAACTTAACAAAACTATTTCGAACTACGTCGACCTTGATCCCTTTCGGAGTACGTAGGCACTTACTTGGTAAGGTAGGTCTAGTTATTTATTTCACTATCTTTGTCCATTATTATTATATTAATAAAAGGAGTAATTAAAATGCATTAATTTTTAAGCACAAACAATTTAGGATAACCGTCCTTAGGGATAGATGTTGTAGGGTGCCTAACACCTTCCTTACGCGTAATTAGACTCCCGAACCCTTCCTCTTGTTTCAAGTGCCAGTTTTCATTCATTTTTTAAGGATCCCAATTATCCTTCTAATTAATAGGTGGCGACTCCAAATTTTCTCTGTGTTTTCCCTTACGCGCCCGAAAGTCAAAAGTCATAAATGATGACTTTTCACCGGCCGTCATGTTGTGACACCTAAATAATATAGGAGGTTATATAATTTTGGTAATTGAAATTTTTGCTGTATTCTACTTATTACGACCCATGTGCTTGTGGTAGATTTTAGATGCATTAATGGTCATCAATAAAGTTGACAAATCATTCTTTTTCCAAAAAATGTGAGAGCGTTTGAAGCTCCCCAGTCATCACTATGTATTAGAAAGAAAGGTTTCGAAGCCTTGTAGGGTTGTGATGAAAACAAGGTAAGATGACACTTTGCAAACTCACAAAATTAACATTAAAATGAAGATAGATTTTTATTTCCAAAACAAACTTAGAAACAAATGCTTTAGATATTGAAAACGTTGGTAGCCTAATCCTATAATGCCACAACATTATTTCATCAAATGCTAGTACTAGAAATGGACTCAAAACAAGTACTGGTACTGATTTGCTGGATTCTAATCCATCTTCAAAAAAAGAAAAATAAAGGCCTCAAATCTTTCTGGCACTACCAATCATCCTACTCAAGGTTAGTTCTTGAAACTCACAATAAGAGTGATACAAATTAGCTTTACAATGGTGATCATGAGTTATTTTACTTATGGACAATAAATTACATGATAGGTTAGGAACATGGAGAACATTATGAAGTGTGAGAGAAAAAGAAAGAATGACTTATCCTATTCCAACTATAGTGAATAGGGATCCATCTACTATTTTTATCTTTTTGTTTCCTACACATGGTTTATAAGAAGAGAATAGGTTTGAAGCACCACTCATATGATCCATAGCACTAGAGTCAATAGTTCATGGGAAAGACAACTTTGATTTTACACTAGAAAGAGCAACAATGAGACATTTACCTTTTTTAGCCAAAGAACAATAAGTATTTGATTATTGTGGAGATTGGAAAAGTTTGTATAGGTGGTCTAACTATTCCTTTGTGAATTGGATCATCTCTGAATTGATTTGTTACTCTTGAGAGTCTTCACTCATGGTTTGAAATGCCTTACCATTACCTTAATTCTTCTTCTTAAAGCTTTGGGGCTGTCCATGGCTTTTTGCAGTGATCACACCATGGTTTCTTCCTTCTATCTTCATCTGGATCAAACCTTTTAGGGACTAGAGCTAAACTTTCAATTTTTGAGCTAGTTGGATTTGGGTGCTAGATTAGGCAAAATCACCTTTCTTCTAGCCTCGTCCCTCTTAACTTCCAAGAAAACCTCTCTGATGGATGGTAGAGGTTTTCTACCTAGGATCCAACCCCACCTTATCTAAATCCTAATTAAGTTTGCAGGGAACACAAACAAGTTATTTTCTCTCTTTTTATGTGTCATGTTAGTTCAAGCATGAATGATCACACAAAAGGGGGGTTGAATTGGGTGATCTTATATATCAAAACTTTTTTGATGATAAGAAATATTTCTTAAACATAGAAACTAGAGAACTTTTGCTTTATCAATAAGGAAACTTTCTTTTCTTGAAGACAATATCCTTAAGATATTATAAGCTTTTTCTCTTAAATAAAGTCTTGAAGACTTGGTTGCCTCTTTTTTTCTCAAGGATAACTTCGAAGAAAAACTTTGAATATCACAGATTAACATAATACTTTGAAAATATTTTCTCAAGATATTTCAAAAGATTTAATGATATGAAAAACATATCCTTGAACGATAAGAAGTGTTGGATCAACCTATATGCAGGGAAGGTAAATGAGATAAGGGAAAGGGAGATGCATACCAAGATATATAGTGGTTCAGGCTTAGCAAAATATTGAATCCTTCATCCACTCCCCAAGCACACAGCAAGGATATTCACTATGAGGGAAATCACAAATACAAGCTCAAGCTCAAAACTTTTTACAACCTTTAACCAGGTAACCTCTCAAACACTAAAATTTACAAGCTCACCTCGCAACCTTTCCCACTAGATTTTGATTACAGGAAACCTAGTAAACCTAAAGGAAGATTTTAAGAGTGGTACAAACAAGCTCAATCACTCTTTCAGGATAACCAATAAGGTAAAGCTCAAAAAAGTGGTTGTTTCAACCAAGTAAGCTCAGCAGACTTTCAGTCTTTTTTTTTTTTTTCAATATGATAATTCTCTTCTATCTTTTCTCATGCCTTCATCAGCTCTTGTATATTAGTTTTATATAACCTCTTGAAGATGACCGTTACTCTTTTGACCGTTTCTTTAGATTTTCATGCTCCTATTGATTTTTGGAGATATGGTCGTGGAGCTTCAAGTTTCTAAGACATGAAATTGGTCTAAGACAAATTTTGAAACTGGTCTGAGATAAATTTCTCCTTGGTTTTCATCAACCATTGTATTAGATTAAATAATTCTTCTTTTGGAAGCTGCATACCTATGGAGATAAAAGTCAGAGATAAAGCATTGCATTGTTTCTTTACTTTTATACTTAGAAACAATATTTTATGTGCACTTTTCAAAAGTTAACCAGAACCTTTTCAGTGCATTAAATGATTGTAAGTTTACTTTTTAATATATTATAATATGCATTGCTGAAAATCAATTCTTTTACTTCCAAAAACAAGTCAACCCGAGTAGGTACTTTGAAAAGCAACGAGGAGTTCTTATAAATCTTTCATTCAAAAGATTTCTTATTTCTTTTTCTTTTTCTTTCCAAAAGAACTCTCCTCTTTTCTTAAGAAAAACTTTCTCTTATCCAGCTTAGCAAAAATTCTTTTTTCTAAAAACTGCATTTTCTACAACATAGTTAAATCATCAAAACATAATTCAACATCTCATGCTATCATTTAGGCAATCCCATTCATCTTCAAAATAGAGGTCTAGCTCTTGCCTTAATGTCACCATGTCATTGTAGTATGTATGACTTCTCAAGCTCCTTGCCTTGGTTTTGTTTTTAAATCAAAATTTTGTTACAAGTTTTCCAGGTCTGAGTACATGTCACATAGAACTCCCACACATCTTTGGCAGTTGGAAGAGAGATATGGGTTTTTCCAATAAGTGGCTCCATTGAGTTGATGAGTCAGGCAATCACTAGCGAGTTTTTAACCTCTATGCTTGTAGACTCGAGTTGTCTACTGTTGGTTGGCATACGTCTCCTGTGAAATGGCCGATCTTACCTCTGCCATCAATTGCTAGCTTCACGGATTGAGGCCACTCCAGGTAATTCTGACCATTTAATTTGTGGATCGTAAGTTAGAGGGGAGAATTTGTTGTAAAGAGCTCCATCCCACTACTTACTTCAGTAGTTTCAAAGTGTTTACTCTCCATCATCATCCTTGAAGGAGACAAGTTCTTGTGCCCTCCAGTCATGGTAGTTTTTTCCATTAACGATTAAAGAGTCGATGCTCTAATACCATGATAGTTTAGGAAAGAAAATAATCTAATATTGATGATAAATTAACATAGAGTCAGAGGAACCATTTATAGTCAAAGTGGTTCTCTTATAAATCTCACTTAATCTAAAAGAGTCTAGAAAATAACAAAGAAATCTCACCTAATCTAGAAGAGTTAAAAAAAAAAAAAAGCAAATACATAAAAGTAGGACTTTCCTAATCAAAGTATGACTAAATAACAAACTCTCCTGATCAGTTATTTAAATTCAAATCTATATAGAAATAGAATAAAAAAATAATTAATCGAATAAAAACAACTTCTCTTAAATCTTCTACAGTTACCTGATTGGGATTGTTACTAAAGTTCATGACTTTTAATTAGTAGCCATTGTGATTAATAATTTTACATACTAGTCAAAGGCTACTAGATCAAATATATTATTAAGTTTTCATTCATTTTGTAGATTACTTTTTTTTTTAGTAAAAGGAAAGGCTCACCTCTCGTGTATCATTTCTTTGCTGATCAAGTTGCTGACCCCACTCCTATATTGTTTGTTGGGTTTATATAGCTTTTGGTCCCTACAGTTTCATTCAACTTTTACTTTGGTCCCTATAGTTTAATTTTATTCAATTGAATCCTTATAATTTCAATAACTTTCACTTTAACCGTTATAGTTTAATTTTGTCTAATTGAGTTCTTACAGTTTCAATAACTTTTACTTTGGTCATTGCCATACAAAATCCACATAACACTATTAATATCATTACTGAAGTGACCAAAAATTGACCACATGGCATGCCTACATGTGAATTTGTCATATGATTAATTTTTTGCCACTTTAACAATAATATTACTAGTGTTAAGTAGATCTTTAAAAGTAGGGACCAAATTGAAATTTATTGAACATTTAAGGACACAATTAGACGAAATTAAATTATAAGGAATAAAGAAAAAGTTATTGAAACTGTAATAATTCAATTAGACGAAATTAAAATATAAGGATCAAAGTAAAAATTGAATGAAACTATAGGACAAAAGCTATATTAACCCTAGTTTGTTTTTCTAATTGTAGTCCCTTGATGTATCTCTCATCCTTATCTCAAATAATGTCCAGCTTAATAAAAAGTAATGGAATTCAATCTTAAATTCTTCCGTAAATGACTTTTCATTACAGAGAAATGATATTTTCCACCATCATTTCACATTTTTTTAATACTTACTTTTTATTATTAATTTGATATAAAATAATAATCTATGTTAATAATCTTATATAATCAAATGTTATATTGTAAAAACACAAATTTAATATAACTCATTGTCAAAGTCTCACGCCAAAGGCAAACTGGTTTGGGTTAGAATTACTGGCTAATGGTTAAGGATTATAGTTTATTTAAAAAAAATAAGGAAGAAAGATTCATTGCTCAAATGAAAGTTAGAGTAACCTCTAGTACAAAGATTGAGAAGAGGGCTTCGTAAAGCTTCAAAGTACATATTCAACTTCATCACAACTAGGTATTTAAGTAGAATGGTGTATATGCAAAATATGGTGAATTTAACTAATAGTTCACATGGTATCAGTTTTAACTTTTAAGATTGAAGTGAATTTGGTGTTGTAGGTTTAGAGGGTGAAAAAAGTTTCATGAAGTTTGATGAAGAAAATCAATCAGGAACCTAACATAGGCATCAAATTATTGCAAGAATCAAAGAGAACAAATCTGAATAGAGAAATCGACATTCAAATCCTAGAAAATTCATATTGAGTATTTGGATGTTGAAATCCTTACATCTCATTTTTAGTGTTGTTTCCTAGCTTTCTAGAATGAATAAACGAGGGAAAAGTGTGTTATAAAAATTTGAGTTGTTCATTTGTAATGTCACCAATTTAACCCAAAGAAATTCAAATAGGTGGTTGAATGCAACCATAATGTAATAAATTAGACAATTAGAAATTCCTTCTGAAAAAATTTCAATTTCAGAAAATGAGTAAAAAAACGTAACAGTAGGAAAAATGATAAGGAAAAAGACAAAAATCTTCACCTCAAGACAATTTCAGAATTTTTTTTGTCACGTGCCTTTAGGTAGATAACTTGGTGGTTCCAGTCTCCAGAGCAATACTCTCTCTGTTTCGGTGCAGAAATTTCAGCCCTTCCTCTTTGGTATTTTCTCCTTCTCTTCTTCCATTCTTGGTTGCCATCAAAACCAGAAGGTAGTGGGATGTTTCTCTTGAATTCTCGGTCAGATTTACTGCTCTGTTGAAGGAGATTTTGCTGCAACACTAGAGTTCCATCTCTTCTACTGTAGCACGGCATTAGCTCCATCTTCACGTGTTCCTCTGCCAACGTTTCAGCTGCTGTAAATTTCCTGTAGCAAGCACATTCCCACTCTATTTTAGCATCTACCTTAGTATTTAATCAGATAGGAACTTGCTTCTTGGAGGTATGTGTTGGGTTGCATTTGTGAGGGGGGTTTTACCAAAGTTTTCTGCAAATTCATGGGGTATATCTTAGGAATTGGATTCTTATTCTTTGTTGTTTCAGAATGGATGTCAATAATTTTTTTCTCTGTTTTGGTTCCTCTAGGATTGTGCAGAACATTTTGTGGGTAGGGTTCTATATATTTGTTTCCTTTCTTCTCATGCTTAATCTTGTGGTACTGTGATTCAAGTGTGAGTTCTTCCTGACTTAAACTTCAAGTTTGTAAAGAAACCTTTCATATAGCAAGGTGAGTGGAGCAATGTATACTTGGTTACATGTGGTAGTATTATAAATTATATTCATTATGATTTTGAGGAGTATAAGTAGTACTAGATAAATTATACTCTTCTAACTTAGTTTTTTAGATACATTATTATTGTCCTTACTTACCTTGTTAATTTATGAAGAAAAATTTAGAGTAAGCGTTTATCCTTCTTGTACATATTTATACCCATAAGACATCAATGGTCACATATAATTTATACATGTTCATGTTACTATTTTGATTTTTCTATAAAATTCTTAATATAAAATTGTATAACTGTTATAAGTACATTAAATTGGCATGACTAAGAAGGTTTTATCTAAGTGTGATTATGGAGGTTGCTAAAGATATTTGTATTATATTTTCACATCATAATTTTGAGTTCACGAATAATGGTGGTTGATTTTTTTTAATGACTTATAAGGATATGTCAAAGTGAATGAAGTTTTGGGTGGATCCTTAGTTACTTCCATAAGGAAACCCTAGGTGCACCTAGTATATGACTTGTCCATGAACTATATTGAGAGGTATAAGGGGTTATATGGGACGCATACTTGTCAAACATCCGTGGGTTGACCTCACCCTGGATGTGTATTTGTATAATACATCATTATGAGATAGAGTTTCCTATGTGAAGAGCAAAGGGGTCCATCCTCATTAATTTAATCTGTTTAAGGGCATGGATACGTATTATATATGTATTTCGGTATATGGGCACCCAGCTTACATAATGAACTTTATGGGTGACATTGAACATTTAAAGTGTTGCATATAAGTGCTAGTTGAAAAGTTGTGGTCTATTAACTCATTATGTGGCGTGAAGTTTTGAGCATTATGTTAATTGTTATTGAGCCCTTTTATCCTAAATGGATAGTTATGAAAGAATTGAAAAATATATATATCATGTCTATCCAATTTAGGTCTCCAAGGATAAACTACCTTTCATGTTTTTTTTTATATACTGGTATGTGTTCCGAATTGCAAACTTGTATTCTTGTATATGAGTTTCTTCTCATTGAGTCTTGCAACTCATCCCCCCCTCTTTTTAATTTTTCAAATACCACTAGGGCATCTCAGCAAACCGAATTTCAGGCCCTGCAAGAACATACCGGTTGATGCTTGGTGGGTTTTCTTTTAGCTAATGGAGTAACTCTTTGAATCTGGTGTTAGACAGTTGATTAAGATTTGCATGGTCTATGTTAAAAGTGTTATTTTTATGCTAACTATAATGTTTTGTTTTTGGCACTGAGCCAAACTGTTGGTGGTAATTGGTTGCTTAAATGTTGTGTCTCAGCCTTGAATGCTTACTCTTTTTTATGGTAGGTCTGTCCACTCTCTTCTTGATGTTGTTGTATCCTGAAAATGTACCTATTTTTGGGGACATGCTAACAAAATTTTGTTACGTTCTGTATGAGTTAGGAGAAGTATTGAACTCTTGGAGTCCATTTTATTTTACTTTTGATCATCAAATGCATGGTTCTAGTTCCAAGTCCAGGCTTGTAGGGTACTACTTTATTGTGATTTCCTGCGCCGGTCACTGGGGAGCAAGAAAAATCATTGTAAGCCTTTTTTTGGTGAGGATGGAAAAACCTTAACATTTGCAATTAACGTGTGAAAATCAATATGTTACTTGTGAGCAAGAAAAAACAATCTTTTTTGTCTGCAAACCCAATTAATTCACCCCTCTTGTGTTGCTTATTCTTCAATAATGTGATTATTATTAATTTATGGGTTTGTAATTAGATAATTGAGGTAATTTAAGACTTAAAGATTAATATGAATAAATGCATTTAAGCTTAGGGATATATTATCTTATATCATAATATTCTATTAAGACTAGGATACCAAATATTCGTATTCCGGTATCATTAAGATTTCTTCTTTAGATTACCTGCAGGTCTCTAATAAAATACAATACTTACCTTGATTATTATGGAAAACTGAATATATATTAAATTATTTAAAAATTTAATATTTTATTTTTTATCCTTTCCCTTCTTGTCTTGCATTATTAGTATCAAAGCCTAACTTCGATCTTGCTGCACCATCAGATCATTTGTTCATAAGGAACATATAACATATCACTTAGCAGTTTTAGGGAAATTCTATGGAATACAAGACCCCAAATTCAAATATGTCTTTGTTGCAAGCTCAAGGTTGGACAAAGAAGTCTAAATTCAGTTCATGATGTTGCAGTGGGTGTAAAAAAATCTTTAAAAGGGGAATTCAATGATGAAAGATGCCCTAATGTTCAAAAGATGCAAGAAGGCTCAAGTGTGGAGATATCTACAAGACTTGGAGAGAATTTTAATATGCAAATCTGACAAAGAATCCAGAGTATTCAAGAAGAACTTGGAGGCTTATGGAAGATAAAAGATAATTTGTGACCAAGGTAAAAAGTCTAGAACAAGCTGCTAAAACTGATGGTTTGTCATTAATTATTTTGCAAGATCTTGACAGAAAAGCAAGTGCCTGATTTGGGGTGAAATTCAACCAACGGCTATTTTAATCATGTCCCAATGATTGATTCAACCAGGCAACGGATGAAAAATCATCAGAAGGCTATAAATAAGCATATAATCAATGATTAATCAAAATGCAAAGACAAAGAGATTGTAGCCTAAACAGAAAAAAAATCAGCATTCAAACTCTAGAAAATTAAACTCTTCTATTTGAGCTGCCGTTGGCATACTCACTCATTTAGAGATTAAAACTTAGTATTTGTGCTGAAATTTATTGACAAGAGCATCCTTATTCCTTGGCCCAATTACTGAACTTGCTAAGATTCTTTGAAGACTGACCACCTTCTGCTATGTTATTCATGACAATCTCCTTCAGTTTCGAAGGCAGAGCTTTTATTTCTTCATCACCGAGAAGTTGCTCCACTTTCTTCTTTATCTCTCCCCTTGATATCACTCCATTTTCATCCTTGTCAAGTCTTAATCCAACCTTCCACACATCACAAATATATGACTTGTCTTGAAATTGGTCAGTGAAAAATGGCCAACACAAGAAAGGCACCCCATTACATACACCTTCTATGGTAGAATTCCAACCACAGTGGCTAATGAAACAAGCTATGGCAGGGCGGTTCAATATCTTCCTCTGAGGTGCCTGCTACCTATTTTACCCTTGGTTCCCTTGAGCTCATTTGGGTATTCATTTTTCACCTTATTATCATTACTTGGACGCACCACCCAAAGAAAAGGCTTATTCAAGAGGTCAAGTCCAAGTGTTAATTCTCTGAATTGGTTGGCTTCCATTACTGTTAGACTCCCAAAGGAAACATAAATGACAGATTGAGGAGGCTCCTGATCTAGCCAATCCAGGTAGGTTCTGTAATCTGTATTCTTGCCAGAATGAACTTATGTTTTGGTCACTTGCCATCAATGGGCCACTTGGTAGGAGTTTTGGTGATGCGGAAAATGCTCCAGGCTATAGTTCATAAGCGGTGTTACAAAGCCACCATTCTCCTAACCTCAGATTTTGAATCTCTTGAAGAAGAAGATCAAAGATCTTACCCATGCTGCACCATACTAGGTTAGCAACGTTTATCAGAGGCATATTTGGAGAAAGTTGAATTTTCTGCTTTTTGCCAATTGGGAGTCCTGCAATGGCAAAAGAAAATGATGTGCTTACATTAGTTCTTGTATTATACTATATAGTTGAAAAATGAGGTCAAACTTAGATCCTCATGTTTAGTTAAGAAAGTAAAATGGGAGAATAGTTATTACTATTCTATCATGCTAACGAATTTTTAGGTGTTTTTTTGAATTCTAAAGATAAAAAAGTGCTATCATCTTTTAGCTACAATAAATGGCCCGGTCTGTGACAGTCTCCTCCTTAAATGGGACAAGAAAAATGAATCCATATCTAAATTGGACAGATTTGCTAATAAATAAGTCAGTCCAAGAGATTTTAAATACACAGGCTAACTCACAGGTTTGCCCGTTTATAATCCATATTATTTTTTTCTTATATTTATTATACAAATAATAATTTTTGAATACAATTTTCATAAAACTTTTTAAGTGGACCATAAATGCACCAACCCGTGTGCAAACTAGGTCGTTTAATCCGTTTTTATTGTTTGATTTTTTAATAGGCACCCCCGCATCGGCTTGTTTGTGCCGGTGGAATAAATGGTAAGCTATCAGGAGTAATCCTATTTCATGATGCAGTCAATCTATTTGACTTACTTTTATTTTGGGGAAACTACTTGATGAAGTTCTTATATATATGCTAATCATCATAGAATTGAGCATATAGAAAAGAATTCAGTATGTGTCAATATTTCTTACCATTTTCAGAATTGATAATTCCATCATCAATCAGCCTCTCGATGCAGTCAATGGAGTCCATGATAGTAGGAGAGCTACTAAAGAGCACAGCCTCTTTAATTCCCAGCTTTTGACCAACTTCCAAGGCCCACCCCATATGCACACTAATATAGCAGTTGAATTCTGCCTCAAAATTATTTTTACTGAAAAATAGGAAGCACAAATGAATACAGTGTCACCTCTTAACTAAATTTTATGTTATTTATTTCAATTATGGAGACCATCACTCGAGGGGACAAAAGAATTGGAATCAAGACTAGTGTCCTGGAGGAAAGAGCTACAGCTTGTAATATGCTTTGTTGCTATGCTGATGAGCCGAAGGAAGGATTATTTCCATGGATTGATCAGGTTAGATTTAGAGCACTACAAAATCTCTTTTCACGTTAAGGTTTGCTAACGTGTTACTGAACATATTTTCTGATGAGTTATGTGTATATAGGTTGCAGGAACTTTGGTTCCGCTCCTAATTGGTCTTTTTTTTCTTGAAGTTTGATTTTAACATTATTAATTGGAAAAGAGAATAAACAAAAGAGGCTTACTGCTAATAGTTAATACTAGCTATGCAGGGTTCTGTAGTAAATAGGCATAAAAGAACAAAGAGATTGATTACCTCCTATTATGTGATTAGTTTGCGATAGAATTTGATTTGTTATTTCAGTTCACAAATTTAATTCATTGAAACACAATAGTAAGAAGCCTCAGTTTTAATAGTTAATGCTATAATTGATGTTCGCCATGCAAGATCAGATTGGTTTGAGACAATTCAAAATGTTATTTCAGTTTCACAAGTCTGATGCTATAATTGATGTTGGCCATGGAAGTGCTTATGTCCTTGCAACTAGTAGTCTAGTACTCTTGTTATCTTGAAGAGAAGTACATACTTTCCTGGGTTTTCTTTGTAGTCTCCTTTTTTGGTCTCCCATATTGATATCTCTTGCCTTTTTCCTTCAATTCAAGTGCATTGCACACTTCTACTAATCTGTTTTATGCATGAGTGGTTAAGTTATTTGACATTTGGGTAATAATTTAACTTTGTTTGTTTTCTGTCCCCCTCATTTGCTTTTTACATATTGCATTTGGTATAAATCCATTTGGGATGTGTTCTGATCATATGTTTCCTATGAGATTTCTGGGTTGCTTTTGAATGAAAGCTAGGTCAAATCCATTGTCGATGAGATAAAACAGGTATCACAACTAGTTCAAGTAGAAAAAGAGAGAGAGCAGAGATGGCCAAAGCTGAAGATTTTGATGCAGAGGAGAGGGAACTGATCAAAGAAGAGAATGAACAAGAGGAAGAGGTTTTTGACCAAGTAAGTCTTTTGATGTCAACTAAAATAATCACAAGTGCTAGCCAGAATGTGTTAAGTTTATGCATATAAGTTTCCTGGTGATCGTTTTAAAGTATTTATGTATTGTCCCAGGTGGGTGCTTTGATCAAAACCTTCAAAGCCTCCTTCTTGCCTTTGATGGATTGTCATCATATTTGACACCTATGTGGGTATGTTCTTCCAGGGAGCTACCAACCTTATTTAATGTTTTTCTATTATTATCTGATTCTTTCTTTAATCTATTGGCCCTGTCCTTATATTTTGTTCTTTTTCGTGTTTGTCCTATCCACATGATGTTGGGAAGCTGCGATCTTTTTGTCATATAATGGTCTAATATGTAGATTCACTATAATAGCTTTTGCCTATTGTGACGAGATATCATAGAGGCCATTTAATTGATCAACATTTGGATATCAAACATTATCTTGGTTTGTAATAATTTCTTCACTTTCTCTAAGCATAGTTGTTAATAGCCATATCGCACATGTAGCAACAAGGGCTAAAAAATGCTATAGCACTAGTGCATAGCATTGCACAGGCTATATGAAAATGTGGGGCATATTACATTAAATATCAAAAAATATAATTAAATCAACTAATATATATAAAAAACTAAACTCACAATTAAAACATAATTCATAAAAACTTAATAACCATTCATAATCATTCACAGATCACAATACCAAGCACTTAAATCATAAAATGATGTCCCTAGTGATCCCTATACTTGTAACTTAATTTTGTTACACTATTCGTATGTCGCCATAAAAATTATATTTTATGACGATATTTGTATAATTGTCACAAAAAATGACATCAATTATGACTTATGAAAAATTCAAGAAATCATTACTTTACTAAAACTTTTAGTTATGACTATTATCATCATTAAAGGCACATTTAGTGACGACATATAGGCGTTACTAAATCTATATCTTTTGTAACATTTCAAGTCATCACAAAAAGTTTACTTTCAGTGACGACCTTGTTTTGTCGTCGTTAAAAACTTTTAGCAACAAGGTATATGCGACAATTTATAGTCGTTACTAAATACCTAAAGATCTTTAGTGATAACTTTTAGTACTTTTTGTGATGATTAGGCTTTTTTTGTTGTAGATTACTATTCTTAAATTAGTCTGCAACATTTAAAATTTATAAACTAAAATTTTCTTTTTTGAAAAACTTTCAAGTAGATCACAAAATTATTATAAATAAATATATAAATATATTAAAAATATATTTTTAGTGCAACTTATTAAAATTTATTTTTAATATATATTCATAACTTACTTAAATAATATATTTTTTAGAAACCTAATTTACAAATAATTTATCAACATATTTATGATTCCACTTCCTTATTATTATTGTAGAGGAGAAATTTTTCAGTACATTTATATATTTTTTATAAATCAAATTAATATGTATAAACATATAAAAATGTACAAGTATAGAATAATGTCATTGTCATCCACCAACCTTACTAATCAATTAATGGTAGTTGAAAACTAGAATATCATAACTAGATTCAGTGTTCTTGCCTCCTTGACCCTGTAACAAAAGATAGTCTCTCCTTTTAATATTTGAGATCATAGTTTATAATTTTTTATTTGAATAAAAATCTTTTTTTTAAAACAATTTTTTTTTCTTTTGATTAATCTTTTTTCCAGTAGAAGTCCAATACTTGCTTGCTTCTCTCCCATAATAAAAAAGAAATAAATTTTGATGTCTATTTAAATAAAAAATGAGAAAATCATTTTGTTTTCTTCCCAAACTATATTTTTTTCTTTTTTATAGCACAACTAAACATGCAATAAAATCTTATATAATATTATTATGGACTAGAAAATAATTCACTCGTGAATATATAGAGGAATGACTACCACAAGCAACCCATTCACCCAACCTTCCAGAAGTAACATATCAACAATTACAAACACTTTATTTCAGTGAATCTCCTAAGAATTCTATACTAAAATCCATTATCCCCTTCCAATTCCCTCTCTCTTTTCACAAAGAAGGGCATGCCTCATATTCATGTTATACCACATCAAGCTCTGGGATATGTGAATCCCCTTATGCAGTTATCTCAGGTTCCGGCCAGCCATGGCTGCAAGGTCACTTTTATAACCAGAGTCCAACCACAGTCTAGCCAAGCCTGCAATTTCTGGGCAAGACAACCTCAAGGGATCAAAGATTACGTTGGTGTCTCTCCCAGATGGTTTGGTTCCAGAAGATGACAGAAGTAACCAGGTTAGAATCATTTTATCAATATAAAGAACCATGTCTAACAAGCTTCCTAAGCTCATAGAAGAAATCAATGCTTTGGATAGTGAGAATAAGATCTCTTGCTTAGTTGTTGGTATGTATATGGGACGGGCCTTGGAAGTTGGTCAGAAACTGGGAATTAAAGGGGCTGTGTTCTTTCCTGCTTCTGCTACGAGAATGACCTCCCGTAACTGTATCCAAAGGTTGATTGATGTGGGGATAATCAATTCTTATATGGCAAGAGATATTGATTAGCTTGCTAAACCCTTAAGAGACATTATTTTATGGGCTGGGTCTGCATAAATTCATTTGAATTATATATGACACTTGTTAATTAGTTAGGTCTACGTCAATGTAAATCCAGCTCATACAAGAAAAATCTAGATAATAAACCAATTAGCATCATCAAAGGAATTCTTGTAATTCCTATATTTGAGAAAGGAAACTATGCATATATCACCATATAGGACTTTTAATACCTTACCTTTTAAGAATTTTTGTGTTTAGGTATTTTTCAAATTAAGATGACTTTGGACCAATGAGGTTTTGATTCAGTAGTATTGAAATAATTTTTCAGGTTAAAAATTGTTAGTTCAATCCTAATTAGAGCTAAATAAAAAATTGTAGAATACATTTATCTTCCTACAATTTATTCTAATAACAACTTTAGTACATAAATTATAAAAGTATACAAATTATTCCCTCTTAACTTTCAAAATCATACATTTTACCCCTTATCTTAAATAATGTTTTGAGTGTTTATGAAAGTTAAGCGTGGTGATTTGTATGGTTTTGAAAATTACGTAATAAAATTGTAATTTATTAAGATAAACTTTAAAAGGGTAAAATGTATTTTATCCAAATAAAAAAAATAACTTTTGGATTTGTTTGGAAGATAAATAAACTTTTTTATCTTTAGAATACCAAAGAGTACCTAACAGTACTTGGTAATAATGGATAGAATAGCAGTAACTATTCACCCATTTTGCTTTCTTAACCAGATATGATGATTCAAGTTTGCCTAATTTTCAGCTAGTTAGTGTGGTACAAGTCTACAAGAACTAAAATAAGAAGTTAATGACTTTCTTTTGGCATTTCAGGACTCCCACTTAAAAACCAAAAAATTCAGCTTCCCCCAAATATATACCTCTGATGGCAGCATTGGAAAGCTCTTTGAAAATCTTCTGGAAGAAATGCAAATTTTGACGTTAGGAGAATGGTGGCTTTGTAACACCACTTATGAACTTGAGCCTGCAGCATTTTCTAGATTACCAAAGATCCTACCAATCGGCCCATTAATGGCAACTGACCAACACAATTTCATTTTGACAAGAAGATAAAACCTGCCTAGATTGGCTAGATCAGCAGCCTCCTGAATCTGTGATATATGTTTCATTTGGGAGTTTGTCAGTTTTTAACTCCAACCAATTCAAAGAATTAGCACTTGGACTTGATCTCTTAAACAAGCCTTTTCTCTGGGTTGTTCGTCAGGTATTGATAATGAGGTGATATATGAATATCCAGATAAGTTCAACGGAACAAAAGGTAAAATTGTTGGTTGGGCACCACAGAAGAAGATTTTAAACCACCCTACCATAGCTTGTTTCATTAGCCACTGTGGTTGGAATTCCATGGAAGGTATTTAGTGGGGTGCCTTCTTGTGTTTGCCATATTTCAGTGACCAATTGCTAAATGAGTCATATATTTGTGATGTGTGGAAGGTTGGGCTGGGATTTGATAAGGACGAAAATGGAGTGATATGAAGAGGAGAAATAAAGAAGATAGTGGAGAAATTTCTTGGCAATAAAGATATAAAAGCAAGATCTTTAAAACTGAAGGAGATGGCCATGAGTAGCATAGCCGAAAGTGGTCAATCTTCAAAGAATCTTAACAAGTTCATTAGTTGGGCCAAAGAATAAGGATGCCCTTATGAATGAATTTCAGGACAAATATTAAGATATACTCAAGAAGAGTGGGCATGACAATAATGGCAGCTCAAATAAAAGAATCCAATTTTCTAGAGTATTTTGAATGTTCTTTTCTTTTTTCTTTTTTTCTAGGCTTCAATATCTTTATATTTTGAAATAATCATTGATTAGATACTTATAGTCCTCTAAGAGAGGAGAGTATGTAAAGGTTCTGTTATGAAACAGAACCAGCAAACAGAAAATGTTCGACATATAGTTCATCAGTAACGAACTATATGCTCTACTATATGACATTGAACACAACGCATTTATCCTAGTTCATCTAACAATCTCACCTTCTTCCAATCTCTTAGCTTCTAAGGAATTTTCACTATAGAGAAGTTTTACAACACTTTCGGCTTACAAGTAATGAGTGGTTTTTATAAACTCTTCTGATTTTTTCACCCTCACAAAAATGTTTACAATTGATTTTCGTCCTTCATCAGTAACGAACAACTCTAGTTTTTACGTGTTTAGTAGAATTACACTTTCCCCTCAATTTTTCACTCTAGAAAGCTAGAAAGCAACACTCAAAAAGAGATGTAAGAGTTTCAATACACAAATAGCTAGAGTTTACAAAGAATCTCTTAGATATAATCTCTGAAAGAGAAGGTATGCCAATGATTGCTCAATATGAAGAATCTAAATTTCTAGGATTTTAACAGAGGTTTCTTCTTTGATTGTTGAAATAATCATCAATTTCTAGTAATGATTCGTATACTAGTGATGAACCTTTCCTTTTTGTAAAAAGCAAGCAAATTACAAATTGAACACCTTTGCCAAATCCATAAAGCCTTTAAAAAGGCAGTCAAATTTTGAACTAGAATATTATGTTAGATCCAACCAGAAATGTATTAAATGAAAGCTATAAACTTTATGACAATCCCAGTCATGGTAACAATAATTTCTAACAATTTTTTCTCTGCATGTCGACATTTTTAACAGATACAGATACAAGATGGTCAATTCAACGTATATCAAATAAAATATAATATTTCTATTGACTTTTCTTGAGTTTTGACAAATGGTAATCCTCCTCTTACGTTCTTCAAAAAAAAGCAGGCTCTCCCTTGTACTTGCAGATATGCAGAGGAATGACAACCAGAAATTAATAAACCCATTCACCCAACAAATGCAGACACTGTTTCTTCGAGTCTTCTTAGATTTCTATAATAAAAATTATTGTCTCCTTCCAATTTTTCTCTCTTTTACACTCAGAGATGGGAATCCCTCATTTTCTTGCTATACCTTATCCAGTTCTAGGGTGCGTGAATCCCCTTATGCAGTTCTCTCAGGTTATGGCAAAACTTGGCTGTAAGGTCACTTTCGTAAACACAGATTTTAACCACAAGCGAGTGAAGGCTGCAAGTGCTGGGCAAGACAAACTCAAGGAATCAAATATAACGTTGGTGTCTCTCCCAGATGGTTTAGGTCCTGAAGATGACAGAAACGACCAGCTCAA
>JASKGM010097242.1:0-12669 GCA_034509205.1 Ceratonia siliqua
AATACATTCTTTTTTAAGAATCAACTTCTCATTCTATAAAAGTCATTCTTTTTAAAGCACATCCGAACAGGCCCTATGTTGATTTGTGAATATTATAAAGTAACAAATATTTAGATCAAGTGAGAGAATGTAAGAATTGTAACCATTGTAACTCATTTAAGTTAATGGTCTTTAAGCATTTTAATTCATAAATCAATGGCTATTTACTAGTTTTCATGGTATTGTTGGTAACAGTCCATTTAGTAGTCATTATTCAAGAAAATGATTTTGTCTCTTGAATTAAAGGGCTGTTAATTTCCTTGATGGAAAGAAGTCTATAGGTAGCTTCATCTATGGGTCCCTAATTCAAGCAATATGTAACACCCTTACCATTATTGAGTATTGCTACTGAATTAGAAGAACAAGAAGTTCGTATTTTACTTATTGACTATGATTGTAGGTTAGTGATAATTTTGCTTCCACTTATTTTCGCACTCTAATATTGTAGACAATTTGTGTATTTGGTTCACAGTTTAGCCTCAAACCAACCTATATCCACGATGGCAATTAGCTAGGTAGGCTAACACAAAGATAGGCCAGCGATAGTCCTATAGATACAACAGATTAAGGCCGTCAAGATTGTCAACCACATAGCTATGGTTTGGATTAGCAAATGTCGACAGAAGATCAAACCGACAAGGTCATTAAGATTTACCACAAACAAGATGAGCTGGAAAGAATCATGAATGTGCCATAATAGTGTCTAAGAAGCCAACAACTTAATGAGCAAGCATAGCGGATATAATGGCTAAGCCAAACTACCCACTAACTCTTAGATTTCAAGAATGTGGGAGTTATCATCCAAAACCTAGGGCATGGATAATTGCAAATTATAGGGCATTAACACATATACAAAAAAGATCATCTCTTAGTCAATTATCACACATAAATTAGTCTACTTCTTTTTCTTTTTCTTTTTGAATCTTCTACATAGGCAATCGCTCTAATAACATTGTAACTATTAGTTTAAATACTATCATTTTATTCAAAAAAATATCAAAAATATGTTTTTCTATAGAAAAATATACGTCTTTTTGTAAAATTCTACGAAGAGCGATCTTGCTCTCCCATCAACAATAAGGACTTGTGCAAGTACCATACTTTCACTACCTACAAATTGGCATGCTCGCTAAGACCTAAATGACAGGTATTTCTTTCTTGTAAATTTCTTCTTATCAATCAATCGTCTCATTAAAAAGATCATTTAATGCAGTTATGCAAGGGCACTGAAGGAAAACCAGCCTCCTCTCTAGGGTTCAAAGTGGCTCTGAGGAAATAGAATTCCCCACAGAATGGAAATTCCCAAGTGGCTCTTCAAAGGAGGAGCCACACAATGAAAATTACGAAGACGTAGTAGCTAAAACACCCCTTTAGAGACGATTCCGACTTGTGCCTTTATGACTAACTATTGGGCCCTCTAACCCTACAAGTAATCCCATTAGCCTAGTGCATGTTACAGCCAAAGGCAAAAGTACCACCGAAAATCCATCTACCTTGGAGTCAATCCATGATAACAAATTTGCAAACAACTCATCCAGAGGCATTCCTAGATGTAGAAGATAATTTTGATGTTAATCCCTTGATGGAAACTTTGGTGCCCTTTAGGTCAAAAAGGGGACTAAGGTTGAACTACCCTAATGCTTTGGTAGTTACCAAATAAGGGCAGTGCAAGATCAAATAATTAACAAAGCCATAAATATGAGTATATCACCACTATAATAGACAACATGTTGTTAAGGTCAAATGCGAGGCCTTATGAACAAGTTAGTCAAATCCAAGCAACAAATCTACAGCATAATGATACTAGGACAGTGGCACAATGGTAAGGACTTCGTGAGAACTAATTCAACCAGAAGAACATTAAGCTTTGATGACAACTACTACCATGTCAGCAATAAGACAATAGATGGATGAAAGCAACCACAAAATAACAAATATGTTATCTCAAATGTTAGTTATGATTCAATCGTTAGTGAGGGCAACAAACACGATGGATGAGAATTTGGCCAGACATGATTAACCGACATGTTAAGACCCACTTATGATGGCTTAAACGTTCAAGAATGACTAAACTTAAGTGGAAAAATTCGGTGATAGATGATTAGCTAGGGCCTTTCAATTTGTTAGGGTAACCCAACCAACCAGCAATCAATGAGGTTGTGATAAGAATAATTTAGCAAGCAAGCATTCATATTGATCACAAGCATTTAGACATAATATTGTTGACCTTACCCAAAATGGATCTACCATATTGAGATGTCCCATCGTTATAAAATACTTGACTTTGCCATGTTTTCAAGAGCAGATTACTAGTCGACCATCGAACGTGTAGTGAGTTTCATGGTTCAATAGGCGAATTAATGGGTAATGAATATTTGAGGCTTAGATTATTTCCATCTCTAACTAAAATTGGTTTTGCATGGTATGTTGACCTACCGTCAAATTCAATAAATAGCTGGGAAAGTATTAAGTGAATGTTCCATGAACAATTTTATCAAGGATAAATGAAAGTAGGGCTTTCCAACTTAATAAAGATCCATAAAAAATCAAAAGAAACTATCAATGACTATTATAATCAGTTTAGGAAGAGGATGTGAACCCAATGGGGACCAAATTAATCATTGCCAATATAGTGGTAAGTAAGGTAGGGTCATTCTCGCAGGGGATTGGGTTTAATTGATAAGCCACCAAAGTAACTCAAGAAATATATTGCTAAATGTAAAAAAATGGGTTTTGAGAACAATGAAAATAAATAAGTGACAATCTAAACATAATCAAGAATTAAAAAGAACAAAGTAAAATAACAATGAAGACAATAATGAGAAAACTAGCTAAGGGTTCACTTTCCACCACTAGATATTAATTGTAATTTTGACACCAACAATATTCCCAATTCTATATTTAGACTACTAACCGTAAATAACAACACGCTCTACGACCTTAATATTTTCTTGGATTTCGTTAAATAAAGATGGTGCTCTTTGTTTGCTTTCTATCCATTAAATAACCTAGAAGTGGTGCTCTCTAGATTTAATTCAATAGAAACATTAAGATAAGAAAGATAGGTTGGTCTAAGTAACAATCTCACACGTGTGGATTATTTAACTTATGCTATGTTCCACTTTGTAGTTAAAGAAAACTTGAACGTAATGATTAACTACAAATTGATACTCATAAGTTAGGTAGAACAATTACAAATTCAATTTCCTATTCTAGCATTAGTTAATCACCTAGACTCATTTAGTTGGCCACCCAAACAAATCAAAGCAACAATCATAAACAATTCTTAAAGAATAATCATAAATAATCTTACAAAAAGAGTTTGAGAATATTATTAAAGGAATCAATCACGTAATCATGTCTAGGGCTTCAAGTTCACCCTCAACCAAAGAGGTTTAGCCTAAGATATCCAGAAAATCAACCAAAATATAATCTATACACATCATAAACTCAAAAGGACAAAAGAAGTAGAGAAAGAGAGATGGTAAAACTCTTTGAAGATCTTATTTAAATCCAGCCCTTGAAGCTTTCCTTATCATGTTCTCCTCTTTTCCATCGTTTCTCTCTCTATTTGGAATGCCAAAACTTTTATTTCTAAAGTGGGGAATCCTATTTTTAATAAGAGGATGCGAGCGGGTGGGTGGGCATTGGCGTTAAAAAACCTTGATTTGGGGTAATTGTACTTTTGCACCACGACGCTCACGGTGTCATGTCATGATAAAGTTTTCGAGGCACTGCAACTCCTAATGGCGCCCTGCACTTAGGTATGGGACTATAGGAGCTATTTTTCTTCATCTGGGAAGAGAGGCGCTAAAGCCTTGCGAGGGCTCCTGAGCTTGGAGAACTTGGCCATTCCAAGCTTTTGCACTCAAACTTAGCTGCAACCTTGCCTACAACTTGTTTAAGTTGAATCTTTTTATCTTCAATTAATTTCCCACTTCCAAAACACCTACAAAACAAGAAAAATAACTAAGAACTCAAGAAACTTAAGAACTAAGCAATCAATTGTTAGAGAATTCAACATAAAATCATATCAAACTATGCATTTATTAGAAGCCAAGAATTGGGTGTTTCATTCGGCGACCAGAGATCGAATTCACTAAAATAGCTCAAAATGATTTGGAGTCTAGCCAAAGGAAAAAGCTTGTCGGCCAACATATATTTGCTATCGCACAATCATGTGAGTGTGTAAGGAATTTCTAATAGACAAAAATAAGGAGAAAATGAACAAAAATTTTCTATAACACGAAAGAATTATCATATGTCGGTTATGAACACGACAATGAAGGCATCAAGGAGTAGGGGTTAACCTAGCTAACTTAACTCTAGCCGAGGTTTCCTTATGTTTGTTTAGCTTTTAAGCTAGTAGTTGCCAAGGAGATGATGAGGTTCATCAAAAAACGAATCTATTTTTTTGATATTAATAACGATGAATAAATTTTTGATATATTGCTGAATGACAAGCAAATCAAAATGCTCGAGGGACATGTTATCTTATCAATCGAAAAACATAAAAATAAACACCACAATGTGTGTAGCCATACAATTAACAATTGTTCGCTTTTTAGAAACATGGTTTAGAAAGAATTCCAATCAAACTATCTCAAGATCATGGAGAAGGAGAAAAAGATAAAGGTTGACAATGATCTTTTCCCCATAAGCATAAAATACATTGAGCTAGTATTGATCGATGTTGATTTTGTTGGTTATGAACAATTCCTTGTTAAAGTGAGCATGGCTAGTTCCAACAAATTGTTAAGTGATAAAGAGCAAGTAGACTATGCTAATATGGTGTAAGAATATAGTGAACAAAAGAAGAGGTCAAGACCTTTTTTGCTATATCCAAGGAGCAACTAGCATTACAACTAGTTAGAAGACAGAAGTTTAGGTAAATGGTCACCCAAAAAGTCCATAATGAAGAAGGTTAATGACAAACTAATGACCGACACTATGAAGGATGCATCAGTCAACTCACAATGGGTGTTTTGCAAGAATCCAAACATCTAAGGAAACATTTGATATACTGATATCTTACATATCATGTCATCTTAGATACCACGATAGAGGATCCCCATGGTTTTTAAGTGGAATGAGATACCACTCAAAATAGTGTGATTTAATGATATCTTATTATGTTGCATGTTGCCTGTCATCTTAGATGACAGCATACAAATATAAGCATGTTGGATATCGCCTATCATATAAGATATCAGGATCTAGATGTCAATGTATCAAACGTCTCCAAAGAAGCATATTTATGAGAAGGCAATAGTAAATGCCGACAAGGGAAAAGTGACTGAGGAGATTTCACCCTCAGGTAAAATATGTTGATGATCACACTCCCTAACAACATGGTTTTGCAAAGCAAGACTTGTCGACCATAAGCAAATGTGAAGATTGAGTGATGGAATAAGAATCGACCTAACAAGAGAATGATCGACTACAAAGGAGAATCGTCTAACCCTGTTGATCACATTTCGAAGTATCGACGGTATTATAAGCCCTATCAAATGCTAAACAAAACCTAGAAGAGGAGGATACAATGGTTTAGAGAGGCTGCTAACAAGGTAAAAGTTGAGTATTTTGAGGAGAAAGGTTTGCACCGAAAATCAATCAAAGAATGGAAGATCAAGAATGAACCAACTAATCAAAAACGGAATACGAAACCTAAAATCATTATAAGGAAAGGCGAAGTGACAAGGACCACAAGCTGTCAAACAACAATAATGGAAAGCTATTGATGAATTGTCAAGACCTTGATGATGACGGTGAAATCTAAGTTAATATAGGGTCGATATTACTAGTTGAATTTAAGAAAAGGGAATATGATGACCAAAATGGGTGAATATGATGACCAAAATGGGGATAACTTCAAGGAAGTTGACCATGAGGTAACATTGAAGTTTGTCGACCTCGCTTATTTGGATAGATTGACTGAGAAAATGAAAAGACAGCTCAAGTCTCTCCACATCAAGGCAATAGTCAATGGAATATGGATAAATAGGGTCCTTCTCGACCACAAAGCCGTTGTCAATTTAATCCTAAAGGCACTGCTAAACTAGTTTGGTAAAACTTCAAGTGATTTATTATCCACTAATATGGTAATTACTAACTTAAATGGCAAATCATCACCTTTAAAAAGAGTAGTTATTTTAAATGTATAGATGGAAGCCCTGATAAAGCCGATGTTATTCGTTATCATGCCCTTGAAAGCCAACTACAACATAATATTGGGAAGAGATTGGATACATGCAACAGAAGTTGTTTCGTCAACTATGCATTAGGCCTTGCTACTTTGGAACAGTAAAGAAAAGGTTGAACAAGTGAGGGACAAAGACAGTCCATGCTATGTTGATGGGTTCCAAGCTGACTATAGAATACACCACCCAAATGTCAGCTCTATAGATTTCAAGGGGAATGACACTGAACAATTGGGTTTCTACGTGATGAACAATGACTAATTCTTCCTAATCTTAGATGGCTGCGCTACACCAGCAGTCAAACAAGTTAAATGATGATGGAGTACAAACCTCATCTTGAGAGGTTATCAACCTACATGGTCGCATGTCAAGGCAAGAGGCAGTATATCTCCTTGATTGTGTTATAGAAAAAAGTATAAAGAGCTTTTAAGAGTTCTCTAATAAAGACTTCGAAAAGAAGGCAAAAGTGGAAAATCCCTTGGAAGAGATAAACTTAGGGGATGAAGGAATAAGAAGTCCAACTCTTATAAGCGCCCCGTTAGAACCATATTATAAGTCGTCCATGGTCAAGCTATTAAAAGAATTTAAAGATTGCTTTGCTTGGAACTACAATGAAATGCCCTAGGTTAAGCAGGGAGTTGGTACAACATGAAATGCCTATTAAAGAAAGATGTTGACCTCAATTCAACCACCACAAAGGTTAACTCTAGAAATCGTTGGGAGAATCAAAGAAGAAATCAAGAAGCTCTTCAAGGCAAAACTCATCAGAACTGTGAGATACGCCAAATGGATCTTAAATGTTGTCTCAGTAATTAAGAAGAATGGAAAATTAAGAATATGCATTGACTTCAGAAACCTCAAATCGGCAACCCCCAAGGACCAGTATCTGATGCCAATTGCAATTATGTTGGTCGACTTTGACTCATGTCATGGGATGTTAAGTATGATGTATGGCCATTTGAGCTACAACTAGATCATTATTGCAGAAAAATAAATCTCAAAACAACATTCAGATGCTCTGGGTTGATTGGGACTTTCAAATGAGTGGTTATGACTTTTGGACTAAAACATGCTAGATCGACTTATTAAAAGGGAAGAAACCTTATTTTCCATGATAGGATCAGCTACTTAATTCATGAAGGTTTACGTTGGTGACGTTATCATCTAGTTAGAACGATATGAATAACATTTCGTTGATCTAAGAAGGAGTTTTGAAAGGATGAGGCAATACAATCTTAAGATGAATCACTTGAAATGTGCCTTTAGTGTACCAGCAAGAAATAAAATTCACAAAAAAGGAATGAAATTCGACTACAATAAAACCAAAGCTATAATAAATGCGGTGCCACCATGAAACAAAAAGGAACTTTAGAGCCTTTTAAGGAGATAAACTTTTTAAGGAGATTCATTACAAACTTGTTTGGTAAAACTAAAGTTTTGGCCGTTCTTCAACTCAACCACAACACCAACAAGCATTTGATTCTATTAAGAAGTACCTTACCAATCCATTGGTCATGGCACCTCCAATATTAGGCCGATTGCTAAAATTGTACATGTTGGCCACTGAAGATACAGTTGTTAACTAACTGGCTCAAGATGACGGCTATCATAACAAGAATGTAGTATACTATTTTAGCAGGATATTGAGCGAGGTTGAGCGAAGATATTCGTCAATCGAGAATCCATGTTTATCATTGTATACTTCTTTCATTGAATTTAAATATTATATGATGCCCACTTTAGTTTATGTGTTGTCTTATAATTAAGTTTATGCTTTCTAAACCGATTATTCATGGACGAATTGACAACTGGATAATTGCCACTGTAAACACCTGATTTTGTCCGGATAATTTTTAAAATTTTTGAAAAATAACAAAATTAAGAAAATATAAAAAATCCGTCACGTTGTGATAGCCATTACCACATTTTATAGACATTTTACGTCTATAGCAAGGGTTAAAATACGTTCCCACATAGGTCAATTATGTTGCCTATTATAACAGGCAACTGTGTATGGCTAGCGCACATATGAGAATTCCCTGTTGTCTAAGGTAATGGTTATAGATGGCAACGGTTTATAGTCGTTGGAATATGCTAAACTGTTGCTTAAAAGTTTTCATCTATGGCAACAGTTGAATACAACAATAAAAAACTGTTGGTTAAAAAGCTTCTTCCGTCTATAGCAGCGGTTTCTAGCGTTGCTATATATGTTTATAATTTAAAAAAACCAGATTACCTGTACACAATACTAAATAACTAATAATCTTGAACCAAAACTTTAAATTATCTAAAGTTCATAAATTTTCATTAAAACAACGCTAAAAATTCATTACAATAATCTAATTGCATATCCTTAAATATAAGTTGCAAAATATACACCACTATAAAATCTATAATATCCTCAATAGACGCTATCAAAGACAAGGGGATCAAGTATAGACAAGAGTTGAAGTTTATTAGACTATGCCTAAAATATTAAAAAAATTTACAATATAAATAGTTACAACAACTGCATCCCGACTGCTGGGGACAGCACATCGCCTTTGAGATTCACTTGAATAGAAGAACTTGGAACCTGACAACTGCATAAATCATACGCAGAGTGTCATAAGTAACAAGAAAACTGTAATAATAATAATAATAGGCTAATGAAGCTTTAATCAGTAGGAAATTTCAGTATGATCATAAAGCAGCTAACCAGATAAGGCATTCTTTTATAAAATGCTATGAACTCAACTACATAGCCAATATTTGTCTTTATTTCTTAGTAAAATTGGAATATATTAACATTAACACATTACAAAAGTCTCTTTACACAGCAGGAGCAAATTCCAAAAAATAAAATAATTACTTGTCTAGCACAAGGCTGACTTCCAAAGAAAACTATATTAGGTACTGTATTTTATGTTTTGGTTTTGCACATAAACCCAACAATAATATACATAATACCTCATAATCATTGTCATTAGCAAAAGAATCAAGATGCCACTAACACTTTTTTCTATACCTACATATATATACATTCAATACACACATGTATTAAAAAAAAGCAAAGACATTCTTACATATCTATTTCTCTGTAAATTGTTACTATAACATTAAACAACTAGTGCATTAATAATGTGAAAGTGAATGATCTATAATGTGGAATAGTCGTAGGGTAATGGCCCTCTTCATTCTCACTCCTTGGCCGACTTGCTCTGCTTTCTTTGCTAAATTTGTGATCAAATATATATATATATATATATATCAGGTTGTTTATTGCCAACTAGACAACTTAAATATATATCTACTTATATTTGTGTGGGCTCAAAGATAAGCTTCCTCCATTTATTTGTACCTTAGATTGGTACCATTGCCAAACAAAACATGCCCTATACATTGGCAATCTAGCCTGGTACGTAAATAAGATTTGCGATCCATGAAAATCGGAAGTACTATTAGTGCCATTTAAGCATGATCACTGGTCACCAATATCAAGGTATGGATGAGCCTCCATAGAAATAACTCACCAGTGGATCAAAAGGTCTGATTATAGAATGATCATTGATCAATAGTAGATAAGCAAATTTAATGCTTCATGGTCTAGCAGTGGGCATTAATGATCAACAGTATACAGAAATGTGACATGGGAATCAACTTGAAATTGCTCGACTTCAACTTCTAACAAAACAAAAGTACAAGAATAGCCTGTGCCCAAACCTCAAATTATATTCCACCTCTACATCTGAGAGAACACACCCAATTAAGTTGGTCTCACTCATGAGTTTTATAAGTGATCAAATGTAATGATGTCCCTTAGTTGTTGAAAAATCAGTCTAATTCAAAATTTGCCCTTAAGGCCTGTAGATATAACCAAAAAACAATGGGGCAAAAAAAATTCTAAAGCAACTTGCACATGTTACAACAAAGATTCGAACATCAATGTAATTACATATGTTCTAAAGCAACCAGCACATTATGAAAATTCTTCACAACCAGGACGAGTCCAAGTGAGGATAAGTTTTAAAAAGGATGGAGGCAACCAATTCCTCTTGAGTTTCACAGAAATAGTGGAAAGCATTACCTAAAAAAATCACTAGTTTTAATCTCTACAAAAGCTTATCTCCAGATAGTTTACTGGACAAGTTCTAACTCGGCTCCCTTGAATGTGGAGATAAAAGTTCCATAGGAGGTGTTCTTGTTAATAGCCAACCATAATGAGGTCGAACCCTCTGGTTCAAGCATTGGTGTTATTACTTATTCATGAGGTCGGAGACCCATAATGGTCTCAACATCAAACAAGCCCAATTGTACCAAGACTTAATAGAGACCATTGGTTGAATGACTCCAAAATTGAAGATTCGAGGTTAGGAGCAAAGGAGGGTTGATTCAAATGAATGGTCTCAAAAATTCCTCATTGTTTTTAGGAATTACCAAAAGAATCTTGGACCCTATATAACCAAGCAATGTATTTTGGGGTGGGATTTGGGAAGTTCCTAAAAGGAAGCGGGCAAGGAAGCCAGGGATAAGCAAGTATCTCAGCCCTAGTGAAAAGAAAATGTTTTACGGGATGCTGGGGAAAGACTTGGGGAGTAAAAGGTTTATACGCTCAAAAACCCTCTACTAGTAAAAACGGGACCAAGAAAAGTTTCCAAAGAGCCATTGAAGAAATCAAAGATCAGTACCTGTCTTCGTGAATCTGTAAGAGTAAAAGAAGCATGGACTTGGGATGACGGATTAACAAGAGAAGCAGCTGGCAGGCTAGCCAAAGAAGTTGCAAGTGCACTTGAGGAAGCCATGGAAAAATGGGGTGAGCAAAAAAATTGGAGCTTGGAAATGACAATGGTGAGTACTTGAAAAGAGTCAGATTTCGAAGAAAGTGGAAGTGCATAATAAAGAAAGGGAAACTTTTAAATGAGAAGGAGAAATCGAAGGTCACATCACCTAAATGTTAAGAATAACGTGGCAAAAATAGTGATATATCTCAAGAATTAAAGGATTTTGCTCATAATGAGTTGGGATCGCTAACAACTTCTTAAAGAATTGCATGCAATTCAAAGCGTCAATGCCATTATCATCTACAAATCGATCGGCTTTCTTATCAATGATAATGACAGTAGAGAACATTTGTTGGCTGATAAAAATGAAAAGTAGCCAACTATTCCTTCATATTTGGACGAGGAATAATGCAGGTATTTCATACCTTTTGCTTATTTGAAAGTTTTTTGAGAAAAAAAGAATGAAATAATTTCATATAACTTTTCAAAATTTATCCAGTAAAAAAACAATATCTAATATGTTTAGATATCTATTCATAATTAAAATTTTAAATTTTATTTGGACTCAAATATGTAATTCAAATTACATTTTTTCATGCCAAGAGACATGCTGCCCAGCCCATTGTCAAGTCGACTCTTACAATAAAAATAAAAATAATAGTCATTAATGATTTAGCTTAGTGGGCTACTATAATGTCCAATTTCATAGTTTTAATGGTGATAAAACTGAATAATCATGATGATGATCAAACGGGTAAATGTTTTCCTCCATCATTGAACTACTAAAACAAAAGCACGGTGTTCCATAAGAATTGCATAGTCAAATTTTCTTTTCATACAAGAAAATTGGGTCTTTTGTCCTTTCCTCACCACAAATTACTTTTGTCCTTTCCTCACCACAAATTACTTATATAAAAAACAAAAAGTAATAAAAATCTTTCAACCAGCATGAGCAAGTAGGTAACAAGGGAGAAATTAAAATAGATGGAAGAAATTGCACTTACTCACGAGGACCTTGGCTGCACAGGAGCTTCAAAATTTCAGGTTCGGCTACAAAACAAATTCACCAACAATAGATTTCTGGTTATCAGAGGCAACATACTAGCCTTTCAAATCATTCCTATTAGGCGGCGTACCAAATCAGAGTGCAATGCATGGCCACCCTGCGTCAAGCATAAAAACTTGATTGTATTAAAAATCAGCTCAATGCAGTCTCTTGAGCACAATCCAAATATGGCAATTGAATTGCAGAATAAGCCTCTTGCATGAGCTTTTACAAGGAGGCAGTGGATAAAGTAGATTGCAAAAGATATTGCACTTACTCACCTAAAAAAAAGACATTGCATTTAGGATACAATAATAATCAGTAAGTTATCTTTTGATGGACCCCGGGGTAAAAGAGGGAGAAACTGAGGAGGTTACTAGAGAGGATAGGCGCAGGGTGAGTTGGTTATCAAAGGTGAGTGGGAGGAAGGGTGGAGACAGGCAAATAGTGTGAGAAATGAGAGTGTCTGGTTGCTTAGTGCTGGAATAGGGAGATGCCTAGCTTCTCCAATTGTTAGGTTTATCTTTTCTTCTTGTTTTTCATATCCTTTTGTGTCCATTGTTTCCTTGTGAGCATTAGCTATTTCCTTGTATTTCCATTGATCTTTCCATTCCTGATGCTGTTG
>JASKGM010097253.1:0-12669 GCA_034509205.1 Ceratonia siliqua
TTAATTAAGCTCTCTTGAACAAGAGTTTAAATTAAATTCATTGGTTTGATTTAATTTAGATGATTGTGTATTTTTTCCTATGCTAAATTCAATTAGCTAAATAATTATCTGGATCAAAGAAATTAATTAGTTGATTGTAAGTGAGGCCTATCCATGATGATCTGGGTTCTCTAGCTTTTATGAAAAAAATCAATAATCTCGACTTAAGAATTTTAGTTTAATCCACTTAATATTTCAATACATAATTGGTTGGTTAGCTAAACCCCATTAAATTTCATAGAATTTAATTCAGTTTAAGTCATTATTTTGCATTCTTCTAGTTTATTAAGTTTAATTAATTTTGAACATTCGTAATAATTTGATTAGAGTGTTTAGGATTTTATTTTGTTCAATTTATTTATTTCAATTTTGTTTTGTTTTATTTTTAATATTTGATAAATTTAGTTTTTTTAAAGAAAATAATTAAAAATTTATACCACTGCAATTCCTTGAGAGATCGACCTCAGAGTAAACTTATCATTAGATTATTAGTGATTTGTGCACTTACGAGCATTTAAAATTTGTACATAAAGTTTTTGGCGCCATTTCCAGGGAATTGGTGTTTAAATTTTTTTTATTGTTTTCTTTGAAGCTAAATTATTTTTTTATTATTTTTTTACATTTTTTGTATTTTATTGTTTTTATTTTCCTTTACCTTTTAAGTGTCTAGTTTTTGTTCTTGTTTTATTTTTGATAGCTTTTTTATTTTTTATTTTTCTTTGGTGCATATGCAAGGTAGAAGATCCCAACAAAGAGAACTTGTGCCTCTAATAGACAACATCCATCGAGTAACTGAAAACTTAAAGAAATTGACTATAGTAAATCATTTATATCATACGAAAGAAGATGAAACAGTTAACATGGAACTCGAAAGATTAGAGGTAGTTGAGAGACAAAGGACGTTGAAAGAATATGCAAGGCCAATCATTAGCACGGCTACATCATGCATTCAGTTGGGGCAAGCAGTAAGAAATTATGAGCTGAAAAATATCTACTACTCTATGCTACCGTCTTTCTATGGTATTCCTAATGAAGACCCTTTGAATTTTATTAGGGATTTTTATGCAACAATACAGACATTTACTCTACAAGGACTTAATGAGGACCAACTCAGGATAAGATGTTTTCCCTATACACTGAAGGATAGAGCTAAAGCATGGTTGATGACCCTCTCACCTAGTTCTTTGACTACATGGGAAGCAGTGTACAACAAATTCATGGGAAAATTTTACTCTCATCAGAAGACTACTGAGTTGAGAACAAAGATTGCCATGTTTATTCAAATGGAGGGGGAACCATTTCATGAAGCATGGGAGAGATTCAAAATGCTTCTAATTCAGTGTCCCCATCATCATTACCCACTTCAGCTCTAGAACCAGTTCTTTTATGATGGGTTGACATTACAATGTTAATACACAGTTGACAATGCAGCTAGAGGGGCTATGGGAGAGAAAAGAGTAGAGAAAACTTATGAGCTGTATGAGATGTTGGGTGCTAATTCCTAACAAAAGAGTGTTAGAGGAAGAAGAGCTAGAGTAAATGAAGTGAGCTCCAACAATGAGATGGCCCTGCAAATAGTAGAATTGACTAAGCAAGTCAAACTCCTTACTACTATGAACACGCCTAACCATGAGGTATGCAGAGTGTGTGGTGATTTTGGACATGGTGCTAATACTTGCTCTTCGTCTGTTGATCCTTATACAGGTGGTGGACACGAACAAGTCAATTTGATGGAGTCCTATCAATCAAGGAAGAGGAATGATCCCTTTACCAGTACATACAATCTTGGATGGAGAAATCATCCTAATTTCTCCTTGAAGACGAACAATAATCTAGGATATGCTCAGAATTCAGGACTGAATCAATATGGCCAACCCAAACCACTTAATCAACCTAGGAAACCCACCTTAGAAGAAAACTTGAGTCCCTTTATTCAAGTTAGTAGGGTGAATCATGAGAGACATAACCAAAGGTTGGATTCCTTAGAGGCTTCAGTGAAAAGGGTGGAGATACAAGTTGGCAAATTACAAAACAATTGCAAGGACATCACAAGGGAAAATTGCCTAGTCAACCTAAGCAGGCGAATGCAGTCATAGTTCTTCAAGGTGGTAAAGTTATTAACAAAGGTTTTGATAATGAACGTTCTAATGTTTTATCGCTTTATGCAAGAACTTTAGTTAGGGAGCAAAAGGAGCAAGAAACTCCCATGGAAAGTAAAGTAAGGGACCATCAATCTTCTGACCAGTCCAAAAACAACAAGGAGAATAAGTCTCATCCTTCCCCTTTGCTCCATAAGATGGCTAATCCTTACAGGCCTCCAATTCCCTATCCAAACCATCTAAGGGAAGCTGAACCTTATAAGCAAAATTTTGAGATTTTTGACATATTCTCTAAGATTAATATTAACTTGCCTCTTTTGGATGTTATTAGGAAAATTCCTTCCTATGCCAAAATTTTCAAGAAACTCATCAATACAAAGAGGAAATGTAAACAACATGAGAAAGTCATGATTTCAAAAGTTGCTAATGTGGTGTTCCAACAAAATTGCCCCCTCAACTAAAGGATCCAAGAACCTTCAACATCAATATTAGTATAGGGGACAAGCAGATTATTACAGCCATGCTGGACTTAGGAGCAAGTATCAACCTCATGCCATACTTAGTGTACTTGCAACTGGGTAGGGGAACTTAAGACTACAACTATGTACCTTCATCTTGTGGATGGATCAATTAAATATCCTAAGGGCATATTTGAGGATTTGTTGGTGCAAGTAGACAAACTAATAATTCCTACGGACTTTGTAGTTTTAGAAATAGAGGAAGCCCCATCTGTGGATAAAGTGGACACATTTTTTCTTGGTAGGTCATTCATGGCAACATCCAAGACAAATATTAATGTCCATAAAAGTAAGATAACTATGATAGTCTTGGGAGAAACTGTTCAATTTAAAGTGTTTAACTCGTTACCCAGCCCTCCTATTCCTACTGTAGCTGAGTGTTCCTTTATTGATTGTTCAGACTTACTTATTCATAACACTCATTTGCAGAAAAAAGTAGAGGCTAAGCTTGAAAATGCTTTCACTCATAAGATGATGGAGGAAACACTTAAAGAAAAAGAAAATGTTGAGTGCATCAAGGTGTATAATCCTCCTTAGCCAAGAACATACTACATCTTGCTGAGACGTTAAAGACATCGCTTGGTGGAAGCAACCCACCTATATTTGGTAGTGCCTTTTCCTTTTCCTTTTCCTTTTTATTTGCATTTTTTTCAGTCTCTCTCATAATTGTTCCCTTTTAAACTCTTTGCTAAACATATACTTTATTTCACACATTGAGGACAATGTTTAGTTCAGGTTTGGGGATGCAAAAAAAGAAAAATTTCCAAAAACAAAATAACATAAAATTCATGCTTTAATTTTCTTTATGATGAATAATTAAGTCTTTTATGCACTTTGTGTTTATTTTCTTTAACACTTCCAAAGCTTGTTATGTGGATTGATGCATATTCATATTCCATAAATTGTGCTCTTAATGTTGAAACTAAGATAAACTCAAATTTGGTGATTAAGAATCAAATAGTGGAGACTACCTTGTGAGTTCTTTGAGTCTGAAGCGTTTTATTCTGAGAGTTAGTTTTCTTCTATTATTTAAACACTCTTCATTATGATCTTAATTGAGATTATCTCTATAAGTTTTGTATTAAATGTTATGATTTTATATATCGATTAAAGAATCATGCTGTTTATTTTCATTATTTTAGTTAAATGACTTGAGTAGGGAATTTGAGTAAGTGCTTGTCTCTATACTATCTCATACTTAACTTATGTTATTGCCAAAATTTCTAGAGCAAAACTATCTTTGGATTTCTTGTTTGAAAAAAAAAGAGAAGAAAAAGAGAGAAGAAAAAGAAAATATATATATATACACATGAAGAAAAAGAAAAAAAAAATAGATAGAGGAGATTCCAAGTTTAAAAAAAAATGTGAAAAATTGCCATTACAAAAAAAAAAACAGTGAAAAAGAAAATTGTGCTGCAAGTGATGCTCTGGCAATTCCATGAAGTCAAGTCCTCATTTAAGCACATACTTGATATTTCTTCTTGGTGAGTTTGATTGAAATAATGATATAGGCAATGTTGTATCTTTATAATTCTAATATTTGATTCCTTTCATGAGATATATTTTGTGAACATTTGAGCGGTTATTGATTATATTTACTTTCATATGTGAATTTATACTTGCTATTTCTTGTTTACATAACTTCTTTTGCATATGCTTGATGAGTGCTTTAAAACTAGGATCAATGTGCTTTAATGAGTGAATCTGTGAGTTTAGAGTCGAAATGAATTAAGATTTTTGACATCAAGTTTGAGAAAAATCATTGTAGATATATTTTGAGTATTGGAATATAGATGTGTATATACATTTAATCTAAATAATGAACTTTGTCGTGTTAAAATTTTAAATATAAATGTGTATAAAATATTTATACATTGTCTCTTCCTTTCTTTTGTTTTGCTTAAGGACTAGCAAAATCTTGGATTGGGGGAATTTGAAAGATCAATATTTATTCTATTATTTTACTATAATCTTTATTCTTTTTTATGCATTTTGTTTTAGAATTATATTACTTTGAGTTGTGTTTTGTGTATTTTTTAGCAAGAAGAGTTTGAAGTCTTATTTCTAAACAAAGTAATAATAATAAATTTTCTTAATTTCTTTTTTACTAGGATTATTACTTTCCTTTTCTACCAAAACACTTCCATCAATTTCCTTCCTTTACTATGACTTCCCTTTTCCTCCTTATAAATATCATACTATCTTCATCATTCGAAGGGGACTCACAGATCACCACCATAACCAGTTATTGCATTATCATTGCCGACTACCACAGCCACCATTCACGCCATTGTTGTTGCAGCATGGGAAGGATTTTCATCTTTTATTTTTATTTTATTTTTATTTTGTGTTTTTGTAATATGTTTAGAATTTTTATAATTAAGTTTAATGTGTTAAATTTAATTATGAGAGGCTAAACATATTGTGGGTGTTTAGTTTAGCTACCATGAGTCTATTGAATATTTTGGTGGATTGTTTTTAATGCAAGTTTAGATTATTTCTTGTTCATTGTTATTTGTCTAGTTTAATTATAAATTGTAGAGTGATCATCTCTTATTTGTGATTAAAATTTGGATATGAGAATTAGGTGTTAGATACATAATCTGCACTTAATTAAGCTCTCTTGAACAAGAGTTTATATTAAATTTATTGGTTTGATTTAATTTAGATGATTGTGTATTTTTTCTTGTACTAAATCTGATTAGCTAAATAATTATCTGAATCAAAGAAATTAATTAGTTGATTGTAAGTGAGGGCTATCCGTAATCATATGGGTTCTCTAGCCTTTGTGGAAAAAATCAATAATCTCAACTTAATAAGTTTTGTTTAACTCACTTAATATTTCAATAAATGATTGGTTGGTTAGCTAAACCCCATTAATTTTCATAAAATTTAATTCAGTTTAAGTCATTATTTTTCATTCTTCTAGTTTAGTGAGTTTAATTAATTTTGAACCTTCGTAATAATTTAATTAGAGTGTTTAGAATTTTATTTTGTTCAATTTATTTATTTTAATTTTGTTTTGTTTTATTTTTAATATTTGGTAAATTTAGTTTTTTTAAAGAAGATAATTAAAAATTTAGACCACTACAATTTCTTGAGAGATCGACCTTAGAGTAAACTTATCATTAGACTATTAATGATTTGTGCACTTGCGAATATTTAAAATTTGCACATCACATATCATGATACATTTTAGTTAAATATTGAAATAAATAAAGTAGCTTCTACTAGCTCTGTTCTCTCTCTCTGATTCTATTAATTTTGGCATTAACGCTTATGTATGTGTTAACAAAATTTTAAATTAAGATTAATCACTATTACAAAAATTATTTAAAATTTTGATTTCTATAGCATGTAAAAAATTACAAAATGATCTCATACAACTGTTGAAAAATATTTTCAAATTTTAGATTTAATACACATTGATATGTGTGAATTTGATGGTTTTTTTATTCATTGTGAAAAACGATATTTATTATTTTTATTGCTGATGTTCTAAGTATATATATATTTTGATGCAAGTAAAGCTTTTATATTAATTGAAAACACTTGTGTATGAGGTTAACAATTAGAAGTGCTAATAGTCCCGCTCCTCCTACTTTAGTAAAAAAGCTAAAAGAAAGTATTTTATATGAAAATGCCATTAAAACCAAACAACAACAAACTCGTAATATTTTATATGAAAAAAGTATTGCAAGTCTTAATCAACATAGAAAACATAGAATCCAACAAAAACTCACACACTGATTTGCTGGAAGGGCCTACGAACTATAGGTAAGTCGAGTTACTCTTGATCCATTTCTAGGAAATTGCCTACAATTATAGGACCAACAATTCAATTGATCATTACTCATATTCTAAATAAGAAATCTTCAAAAAAATTATGAAATCATTTTTAACTTCTATACACAAACTGGACATGTTTTTTTAAAGTGTAAGTTGATAAATTAATAATAAAAAATTATTATATGACCAAATAATAGATAAAAAACAAATATTGATATCCAAAATTTATAAAAACTATTATTTGATATAAAATACTAAATTAATAAAGAAAAAAAGTAGCAATTATTGAAGCCAACATAGCATCAAAGATTTACAAAAGAAAAAGGGAAAAAGTATGAGACAAAATATTAAAGTAAAAATTTAAATATAAAAAAAA
Organism: Ceratonia siliqua; assembly: GCA_034509205.1. Taxonomy (NCBI): domain Eukaryota; kingdom Viridiplantae; phylum Streptophyta; class Magnoliopsida; order Fabales; family Fabaceae; genus Ceratonia; species Ceratonia siliqua. The sequence goes on from JASKGM010097253.1 coordinate 6,822, forward strand.
AAGGTTGGCCGCCAACTCACTTTAGCCTAAGGGCTAAAATGGGCTAGGGTTAGGACTGAAAAGCCCCTTGGCAATTTTAGGCCACTAATGTGGTAGCTCATCCTACCTTATTTACATTGATAAGCTCATTTTGACAACTCTAGCGATTATGTATCATTGTTTTTTTTTTCATTTAATGACAGTTTAAAATAACTGCTATGATAAACAGTCGTTAGTCTTGTCAGAAGTACTATATTTTAAAATGTTGTTATATAAAATTTACTGATATAATTGCAAAGAAAAATCTCATAATGACATGAGGAAAAAATAAAATTTCATAAAATAACATTTTGAAATATGGTGCTTCTCAATTAAGAGAAAAAATAAATAGCAATTTATGATCGTGAGGTATTTTGATATTTTTAAGGATATCTTGAAAGGTTGGTTATACCTGTAGTTTTAGGCAAATGAATTTTAACGAATGAAAAACTTTTACCTCATAATTTTAAACCAAACACAAAATACCCGAAGGTACTATATAAACATTTAATTGCCAATTAGAAAACTTCAATTCCTATAAAGAGGATTCATTAAATAATATTTTGTAATGCAGAATGTGAACAAAATAACATATTATCGCAAATAACACATTATGTTATTTCTTTCTGAACATGGTGGTATCATCTTCTTCTAAAACATGGTCCTATCTTGTTATTAGCTTTTTAATTTGTTAACATTGCACTGAATTTTTCTTAATTAAAATGACTATATTATGCTCTGAGTATGGTGAATTGTGTTTACAGGAGAGGAAAGGAGTTTGGAGGAGAGGCTACTTGGGCACGATTAATTTGGGAGAAAGATAAAATAGAATTGTAAGTAAAAAATATGATGTGAAAATTAATGTTAATTGATGTGTAAGATAATCAGTATATGTGTAAAATAGTTAGATTAGGTAAGATAGTTAACGGTCACATAATCAAAAATTTAACGGAAATTAGATGGAGCGACCGAATTGAAACTTTAAAGAAGTTATGATGGCAATATTATTTAAACTAAAAATAGGAAGATCAAATTGAAACTTTTTATATAATAAGGAGACAAAAAATGTGATTAAGCCTAACTAAAACCGTTAAATTTAAAGCTCGTAATTTAACTAAATTATGATGATTGAGTATGCAATGTGTTACAATTAATATATTAGGGAGAACCTTACAATGAAAAGTAAAGATATAGTTGAAAAAATACAAATTCTCCTAACTTATTCTATGAATAAAGTCGTGATCTATAAGCTGGAACGCAGAATTTTTATTTTCTTTCTTTTTTATAATAAAATTATGAAAGGGATACTCTTAAATAAATATGGGGTGCTGTCACTACTGGCTCTATATATATGGGACACAGCCATACAAGAAGAGTAGGTCAAAAACACTTGAACTTGATTGCTTATTTGAGAAAATGATGGCTTCCCTGATCACTAAGTTCCTCTTCTTTTTCTTTCTTTGCTATTCGATGATAGGTCTGTCTTCTAGTATTCCTACCGAGTACTTGGGCAATGACCTAGACAAGTTTATTTCTGAGGAAGAACACTTGGGACTATTCCAACTATGGCAGAAGGAGCATGCACGGGTGTACAAAAACCTAGAAGAGGAGGCCAACAGATTTGAGATTTTCAAAAGCAATTTGAAGTATATCAGAGAGACAAATGCAAAAAGAAAATCTCCCTACAACTATCGTTTGGGTTTGAACAAGTTTGCAGACATGAGTTATGAGGAGTTCAGTAAAATCTACTTACCTAAGATGGCGACAACCCAACGGAACAGGTACGAGACAGAGTTGAACAAAGAATCCTGTGAAAATCCACCTACTTCCTTAGATTGGAGGAAGAAGGGAGCTGTGACTAGTGTCAAGGACCAAGGCGGATGCGGTAAGTGGATTCAAACGTTCGTGTTTTTTATAATTTCACAACATATTTAGCATCATAATTCATAACTTGTAGATTCATTTCCGCAGGAAGTTGTTGGGCATTTTCTGCCACTGGATCCACAGAAGGAATAAATGCAATAGTCACAGGGAATCTTGTGAGCCTTTCTGAACAAGAAGTCGTGAATTGTGTTACTAAAAGCAGTGGTTGTGGTGGAGGGTCGCACCGTTATGCACTAGAATGGATTGCAAACAATGGCGGGATAGCCAGTGAAGCTGATTATCCATATACTGCTACAGATGGTACCTGCAAGGCTAGTAGCTTTTCCGAAACCAAAACTTCGTTTGTTTTTCCTTCTTGACTTCTTAGCTTGTGTAGATAACTAAATTAGACTTCCTTCTTCTCTTTGACTAATTTTGATTTTTTTCTTTCCTTTTTTGAAGCAGGCAAATGAGATAAACAACGCTATTAATATTACTGGCTATCAATTTTTACCATCATCAGAAGAATATCCTCTCTTTTGCGCTGTTGTTAACCAGCCTGTTAGTGTGAATCTGCTAGTATTGAGCGATTTTCAATTATACACTGGTGTAAGTCATATCTCCATGATTAATCAATTATGTAATATTGCCATTTCTGTATATTATGTTCCATCATTTTTTTTTTTAAATATTTCATATGGCCAGGGAATTTATGATGGGTCCGACTGCACTCGTTCATGTAGTGCACATAATCATGCTGTGCTAATTGTGGGATATGATTCTTTGGACGGTGAAGATTACTGGATAGTGAAAAATTCATGGGGACAACAATGGGGACTGAACGGTTACATCTGGATCAAAAGAAACACCGGTTACCCTACAGGAGTATGTAACATGAATTGCGCGGGTGCTTACCCAACCAGAGAGCTTGTGAAGCGTGACTGGTCATCTATATAAAACCTGGAAGTGCTTTCCTGTGTAATAGTTTGAATAAGCCCGGCATTATATATATATATATATATATATAAATGTCTTAGGCATAAATAAGTGGTAAGACGTTTCGTCTCCATGCAAAACTTCAGCTGTGTATGTGTATATTATGTAAGGCTTAAAGAATAAAACCTTCGGTTGTACTTCAGAATGATTTAGCGCTACCAATTGAATCTAAAATCTCTATCTTTACCTTTCCAATCGTATCTCAACCAATTAAGTTCAAATGCCACTAATTAAATAAATTGATATTCTACTTAATTAGTTAGCAATGATACTACACATCCAAAATTAACTATTAATTATTTATAATTCTAATTAACTAGTTATGCAGCCATATATTTAGATATTAAATTATTGCCTTAGGCTCTATTTGCTTTGCTATAAATTTTAATTTTTTGACATAAAAGATTTTTTAGAATTTGTTTTGTTAGAAAATAATTTTTTCAATAATCTAAGATTTGCTTCAATTTTTTAAGTAATTTTTTTCTCAAATATAAGTAAGGAAACCATTTCTAATTTTTTTTAAAATCATTATTATCAACCTACTATCACTCCCCTCCATCATTATTGTCATCATAACCATTTAATTAGGCGGAGATCAAACTTGGGTTCAATTAAAATTTTTAAAAGAGTAATGATATTCATATACAATTTTTTTTACACATTTCTTATACTTCACTTTTAACCATTGATATATTATAAAATAATAATGATAATAGATGACAGTAGGTGATAGACAATAATAAAATAATAAATATGATAGGAGATGCAAGATTGGTGTAAGAAAAATGATGTATGACTATCATTATCCTTTTAAAAATAAGTTAGGCCAAGACCCAAGCTCAAATATTTAGGTTATTGTCTTTGCCCAAATAAAAATTTTAAAAGGGATAAATTATATTTTAGTCCCTTAACTTATTATTAATTTTAAATTGGTCTCTCAACTTTTTTATTTTTCGTTTCAGTAATGCCCTATAATTGATTATACATCTTACTATGTTTATTCCCAACTCTACTTTGTTAAGATCACTAATACAAAAAGTGTAAAGGATAAAAATAATAAACTGGAAAACTTATATTATTAAATTGTGATACAACGAGATATATATATATATATATAAAACAAGTTGAGTGAGTAGCTGTTCTCTCTCCTATATTTGAAAATATATATAGTTCTCTCTTATATATTTGAATATATATACAGGTAACAAAGGATAAGAATCTAGGATGGGATAAGGATGGTTGTTTATAGAGATATATTTGGGATGAGATGGTTGCTGGGATTACATGACAGTTACTCCATTACGCCCCCTCAACACCAATCTTGTTTTGTAATGTTTGAAAACGTGGCCCAGGTAATGGCTTCTTGAGCAGATCGGCATGTTGCTATTGAGAGGAGATATGGGACACAAGCAGAGTGTTGGTAGCTATAAGTTCATAGACGAAATGGTAGTCAATGGAGATATGTTTCATCCTTGAGTGAAAGGCTGGGTTAGCACACAAGTAGCACCAATGTTGTCAGAATGAATAACTGTAGTAAATGGAAGCTTGTAACCTAACTCAAGAAGGATATTTCTCAGCCAAAGAAGTTCAGCAGCTGTGGATGCAATGGTCCTCTACTCTGCTTCAGTGGAGGAACGTGCAACAGAGCGTTGTTTTCGGGATGCCCAAGAGATGGGGCTGGGGTCTAGATATGCTATGTAAGCTCTGGTAGAGCGGCAAATAAGCAGAATCGCCTAGGTAGTCGGCATTGTAATAGGCCAAAAAAGGGAGCTGCTTACTCCGTTGTAAGTGAATGCGAAGGTAAGGGTGTTTTTTAAGTATCAGAGTAGACGTTTTAAGGCCTGGAAATTATCATTGGTTGGGTGTTGCATGTGCTGAGCAAGCCTATTGACAGTAAGTCAACATCTGGTCTGGTTAAGGAGAGATACTGTAAGGAGCCTACAAGACTGCGATAAGCTGAGGCATCAGTTAGTGAAGAATTAGATGAAGAATTACATGAGGAGGCTGTCAGGGTAGTTGCTGGTTTGGCGTCCTCAATTCGAGCTTTTTCTAGGACATCTCTGATATATTTATGCTGGGTTAGAGACATATCATGAGGTATAGGTATGAGTTAAAGACCCAAGAAATAGCTTGGTGCACCAAGGTCTTTAAGTGAGAAAGCGGTAGCAATGGCATCCAAAAATTCTTGAAGGAAGTGAGTGTTGTTGCCGGTGACAAGTCATCCACATAAACAAGAAAGTAGGTGGTAATTTTACCATGATTATAGACAAACAAATAGGCATCTGACATGGCATTAGTGAAGACATAGGAGAGCAAAAATTTTCAAAGAGCATGATACCAAGCTCAAGGACCTTTTTTCAGGCCGTAAAGGGCTTTCTTCAATTTACAGATGTGGTGTGGGTACTGGGGATGGACAAAGCCAAGTGGTTGGCACATACACACTTCTTTAGAAAGGGGCCCTTGCAAAAATGCATTCTTTACATCAAGATGCCGTAATGACCAGCCATTGGAGAGAGCAATAGTGCTGACAATTTTGACAGTTTATGGCTTGATCACAGGATTGAATGTTTCAAAGTACTATACCCCAAGGCATTGATGGAACCCCTTGGCGAGACAAGCTTTGTGTCTATAGATGGTGCCATCAGGATTGCTCTTGACTCGGAACACTACAAGAAAACATGGCTTTTCTCATGGACAAATTCCGTGAGAAATACCCTATTTTCCGTGAGAATTTTTAATTCTCACGGAAATTCTCACGAAAAACAGGGCGTGAGATTTTTGATATGATATTCACGGATATTCTCACGGACGTGTAGCCGTGAGAAATTCTCACGGAAGAGTATCCGTGAGAATATCTCATGGATGTTCATTCGTGAGAAATTCTCACGGAAGTGACATGGCTTTTCTCATGGACAAATTCCGTGAGAAATACCCTATTTTCCGTGAGAATTTTTAATTCTCACGGAAATTC
>JASKGM010097274.1:0-12665 GCA_034509205.1 Ceratonia siliqua
CATTTATAAAAAAAATGTTTTATCAAAATAAGCGCAATGATTTCAACATAAGGAATGCGTAATTCACCTTTTCTTATCAATACATTTTCCATTCTGTTTCACTCAGGACACACTCAAAAAGACAAAAAAAAAAATGTTGAGTCCATTACTTTTTGTTGAGTTAACCCCAATATTAACACTGTTAAAATAGGTCGGGTCGAGTTAGGCTTTTTTTTTGTCGGACCTCTATTTGAAAGCCCTAATCCAGCCTTCTAGAACTTTAGAACCTAAACGGGCTTAAAAGAACTTAAAAAAAAGTTAAAAAATAATAATAAAGTACAAAAATTACTCACGAAAATGATACAAGTCATAATGGTACAATATATATATCGTACCATTTGAATTAAATCACATAATAAATAGGTTGAGCTTATAAGTTATAATCAAATTATTGTAACATATATATATATATATATATAAAAATTAATTGAGTACTTGCTACAATAATAATAAATCCCTAGATAACGTTGTATGTAATTAGTAGTAAAAACATAATTGTTTAAATAAAAATAATATAATTTAAATAAGTTAATATATTCTAAATAATTAAGTACAGTAGTAGGATAAAAAAAATTTATAAATAATTCATATGCTAATTAGGATAAAAAATTAATATATATATATATATAAAGATAAATTATTTAATTCATATATTATTTATGATAAAAAAATTAAAAAAACTAAAATTCGGACTAGCGGGCTAAACTCGACTCAAATAAGTATAGCCCTTATAGGCCCGTTTAAATTCGAACCTTAAAAATTAAGGCTCGAACTCAATCCTAACCTTTCAAAAACGAGTTAACCCGTTAAACCGAACTTAAAATTGACAATGTTACCTAGAACTGTCAAACGAGGCGGGCCGAGCCGGGTTTGAGTACCAACCCGCCCCTTAGACAAGGCGGGGCGGGCCAGCCCTCCAATTTGGCAGGCTGAAAATTCTTAACTCACCCTGCCCCTGGTGGAAGGGGACCAATCAAAATACTACAGCTGAAGGAGGAATTTGGCTCGCCCCAACCCTCCATGCAGGCGGATCGAGGTGGGCTAACCCGTCATTTTGGTGGGTTATGTTTTACTCAACCCAGCTCGCCATTTTAAACAGGTTGGACAAGTCAACCCAACGAACCCAATCTGTTTTAACAGCTCTAGTGCCACCCAATATCCTCTTTGACATTTTTTTCTTTTTTGGCGGAATGAGAGGGTTAGGATTATCCCATCGACTATTAAAGCCCAATGGCAGGAAATGAAATTTAATCCACTAATTTCCTTCTTCAGCCTAGAAAAACTAACATCCCACCTGGGGTATTTAGTGGTTTCCAAAATATTCAAATGATATGCAATGTAGCCACTAGGTCAAGCGTCGAAGACCTCGTGAATTGAGCAAAAGACAATCATATTGTAGATTAATATCTCAACCTCTTCTGATGGTCACATGCCCCTACCCACTTGCTTTCGCAATGGTGTTCTAGAGAATTCCGAAATCTGTGTCTGAAATCAGAATTTAAAAAAAAAATGGAGCCAAAAAAAATAAAAAAGCTGCTATATAATTTAGCTAACTTCCATCCCCACATTAGCCGCCATTATGGTTACTAGGCCTTGAAAAGATGCGGTGGCTAGTTTAAGCAGCTGAGCTCAAAAATATAACATCTGCAGTGCTTATTTTTTCTTGCAGCCTTGGCAAGCTGAAATAAATTAGATCTTCGGACAAGATTATAAACCACTTGCAAGTATCAATTGCAGTCACCGAAATGAAGTCTCTATTTTGTCATGAAGGGTGACCACCAAGTTATGTGCATCATCTAGCAGTTTCCAAACGTCCAAATGTCCTGCCATGCCATTGCATTCCCTAATGATCTCATCCATGCTGCAGTACTTCTCAATAATCAGCTTCCTTCTTTGCAATACCGAAGCTGCTATTGCATAAAGCAGTAAATCCTCTGTTGGCGGAGCACGCTGCCTTATTCTGCTCCATGCAGATTTTCCAACACCTGCTCTAATTGCTGCTTGATCTGCCCACATCACTTCCCAGAGGCAAAGAGTCTGTTCAAATGTTAATTCCCTTCTGAACAAGACCACCACCATCCTATAAACGAAGAAGCAATCCTCGGCCTGCAGCTTCTCCAAGTGCCTATATAGGTGGGAGTCCTTAGATTTGATAATTTTAGCAACAATATTCAGTTGCCTCCTTATACCTACCTCATCAAGCCTAAAATTCTGCCGGGCCTTCTTCATGAATCCAACAAAACACCAGAAAGCCTCATGATCCTCTGATATAACACTAACTATAGGAGATAGCAGATCACTCATACCCTGGCAGTAGCCAATTTCAGGGTCATATAGTGCATATGCTTCAAGGATAGCAACTAGTCTGGCAGCGTGGAAGATTCTGCTGGGCTCTAGGTGACCATAATCCTTCAAGCCAACAGCCTCAGCAGAACGGTGTGCCCTACTCTCTGTTACCACAGATTGAGAAGGGGAGTATGGCATCCATTCGGCATTGGCACGTACAGCATCAAGTCGGATTATCCGCTGCCATGTTGCAAAATCTTCATTAGTTCTAAGTTTTGATGGGACTTTTGTTCGGGAGGGAGAAGAATCTTCCCTGGAAGTTGTCTTGGGATCATTCTCCTCCTGACCATCCACAGAGGGAAAAGTCTGAATTACCTCAGGACCTTCTGAGGAGTCTGAATCAGAGGAATCAGTATCCAGTGCAGAGGTATCAGCATTGTTAGCAGTAGAAACATCATCTCCTTCCAACAATGCACTGGATGGATCATCTGAGTACTCAACATCCGGGCTCCTTTCCTCACTAGAAAGGGATTCCCTGGCACTGGCTACATCGTCAGAACTAGGAGAACCAGAGTCATGAATGAGACTCCCACCATCTCCTTCACAGCCAATTCCACCAATTTCATTTAACTCAATGCTCCCATTGCTGTGCTTTAGAAGTTTCCGGCATTGTCTGCGGAGTTTCTCATATTGCTTTCTGTGTTTAAAGATTTGATATTAAAATACCAGTGTTAAACTAAAAACAAAAGGGAAAAGAACAAGCAGGATGAGTTGAAATGATGGAGAAGTATAAACGATCAAGCAGGAAAGAAGTATCTAATTATATATTAAGAGATCAAAATGGCATGCGTACCTATTTTGAGTTCTTATAACATCTCTTTCCTCTTTGGTGCTGTCCAACTCATAGCTGTTTAAGTGAACAAGAAATCAGTAACCATATAGAAGTTTTTTTTTTGGAACAAATGAATACATTTAGAAAAGATTGAAAACAAAAGAATCAATCAACCTAATAATCCAAATATAGGAAGGATAAGGCAATCCATATCCTCCCAATAGCATAACAGCAAAGCCCAAAACTGAGCTATTATATAACAAAAATAACAAGGTTCACTTGATCCCTAATACAAAAGTAAAGAAACAGTGACTGCATCTAGAAATGAAACAAGGAAGAAAGGATGCTTACACTCCAAGTAGAAATGGCCAAACTTCAGCCCTAATACTAGGATCAACACCCTGCGTAACTAATGTAATTAATTCCAAATGGTAAAACAGAAACATGAGAAACAGAACTTTACAATCTAGATAAGCAGAACAATAAACTCACTCCACTGCGAACTCTTTTCAAGAACTTAATTCCACCATCGCGGAGTCTCCCATCTTGTGTAAACAAGCTTTTCCACTGCTGTAGAGAAAGGGCATGTTTTCTTTTCCTACGTGACCATGGTGATTTAAGGCGGCCCCTGAAAATTTTCCAAAAAAGAATTACTAATTACTGCCTGCCTATAAATAAGTGTCTTTGAGAATAGAGAATAAGCAGCCGACAATAATAAAAGAACTTCAGAGGAATGAAAAAACAAGTTTCTTTTTTCGCTATATTAAAAGCCTGTAAAAAAATTTAGTGCAAGGTTGTTATTAAGAAATATTTTACTCCTACTTCCTTCGAACTAGAGCACTTGATGCTTAGAGAGTCAAATGAGTAACTTACAGTCTTACACAGTTAATACTGTAAAAGTGTTAGTCACATAAAGTTTAAAATGTATTGGTCTATTTAATTGCTCATTGGAGATCCCATCAGAAGTGCACTTCAGTACTGACCTCAATATAGCATATGTTGATGCTCTCAGCCTCTGACTATTGTTCAAGTTGTTAGTCACTCAACCTTAGAAAATCAAATGTTTAGTTCCAGCCACATGAGTACAGTATCATCATTGTTCTTTCTTTTTTTAATTTAATCAATTAATGAATTAATCCATTTTGATGGAAGGGGCAACACTACCATTTTTAAGTAGAAAGTTTAAGGGGATATGAGAAAAAGATAAAAAGAGGAACAGGGCATAAATTAGAAGTCCTTGAACTAAAAATAAGCATCATCCAGATATTTATCCAAAAGAAACCCAGAAAATTAGAGCCCATAATTTAGTGTCCTTGATGCATCTGACCGTTTGACAGGCTATGACAATAGAGTTCTCGTAAATCTTACATGTCAAAAATTAATTAGGTCCAGAAGGACCAGAACATATCATTCTCCAGTGTCCAAAAGCACATGTAACATGCTCACTGAATATTTTCTAGCATAGAACTGTCGTTTCAGCCCAGGAAGATGCAAACACGATATACTGCAAGACCAGGGTTTAAATAGTCTATCAAGATCATCATTAAGTTAAATTGTGTCCAAGCCATTCACCAGTGCAACCCTAACAGCTGATTTGTACACAAGCAATTGATTTGACATGAGAAATGGGGGCAAGCCTACAATTCAATAATTTTTCTACATAAAATAAATGCAAAAAAAGAAAACAAGGATATATAACACAGCCAAAGGAAAGATCTGTTTCCCTCTCCCTCTCTCTTTCTCTTATTCTTCTTCTTTGGCATTTAATAAGAAAAAACATTTTAAATCCAACAAATCAACCATTCTACCAGAATCAGACAAGCGAAACACACAATCAATTAGCAGATAGTAAAGGTAAGACCGAAATGCTGCCGAACAAAGAGATCCATATTAGGAATATGGAAGTCGAAGCACAAAAACGCTAAATTCATGCAGAGTAAGCTAAGCTGACACAGGTAGTACGATTGAGGATGCTCAGAGATGAAGATCTGACACGAAACAAATAGAAACTAGTAGAAATCTGAGCTCAAACAAATCTTATCTTTGAAAATAGGAAAAAAGCGAGAGCAAAAGGAGAGAAGAACTCACCGATCAGAGGGTGAACAAGAAGAAGCTGGTGAGGAAGAGGTTACAACGAATAGAACCGAACGCAAATGGATCCACGACGAAGATGATGACAACGACGACGACGACGATGAAGGAGAGGAATTCGAAGACGACGAAGATGAATTGTGACTTCGTCTAAGGGGATTCATCTATATTTCCTTATATATACAACTGTTTAGTGGAACAAAATGGGAATCGAAAACAATATCATCTATGGCAAGCGCCTGACAGAGCGTGTCTAGGGTTTTTTGAAGCTCTAATGCTCTCTTCTTGAGAATTGTTTTTTCATTTCATCGGTTTTTACCTACTGGAACCGTAGAAAATCACAGCGACGAGAGCCACCCCAGCCAAGGCCGTGAAGACCACCGCGGAGGTGGACGGCGTTGCCGCGCTCATTAACCAGAACCTGCCGCCGCCGCCGACGGAGAGAATGGGAGTGTCGCTGTTGGTGTTCAAGTGAGCGGATGCGAACATGGAGGAGGAGGTTGAAATTACTGGAATGCCCTTCTTCCTCCTTCTTCTTCTTCTGCAACCTCTAGACTCTAGTATTTCCTTCAGCTTTTCCTGAGAACCAAACCCCGAAAGCTAACTACTTTTGGTTTCTTGTGCCCTTCCACTTTGATTATGTGACAGATGCCCAAGTCTTTATCTTTGTCCCTCTCTGCCGAGTGAGAGAGAGAGAGAGAGAGAGAGGGAAAGGACTGCGAAGGAAGACTGGGGAAGAATCTAAACATATGAAGCTTTGGGCTCTACTTTGCTGGGCAGGGGAACTATCTAGCGGCTAGCGCTGAGCAATCCGACGTCGTTTCCTCAGTAACATTAAACAACTAGCCATTTTTCAACCTTCTAGGGAATTAATTAATTAATTAATAGGCTTATATTCATCACCGATTGCCTTCTTTATATAGTTGCCTTCTAATCCAATAATGATTTCTAATGGTTGGCAGGTTGGGTCAAAAACTTTTTGGGTAAAGGCATTAAATAGATGCTATTAAAGGTTAGTTAATAACGACAATTTTGAGTAATTTATAAAAAATTAATATTTGTGCACTTATTATGAAAAAACTGAAATTAAATGAAAAGTATTTTCCCTGAACACTTGTCCAAATGTCATACATTCAAAAATAAACTTTGAGTCATTTTATTGAGATCGTCTCACTTCAATAATTAAATTTCACTTTTAAACTCCAACAACTATTTTCAAAATCATAATTATTATAGATTTTTGGGGTTCATCAAGAAGGGAATATAGTTATTATTTTTCTACTTTTGCTTTTAACAATTAACATGGCTGATTTGATTTCCCAATTATTTTTAATAATCAATTATCAGTTTCAACATTTTGCTAATTGATGTTTAATTAATGGCTGGTGATTTTTGTTTTTCCATGGCCACACTAAACACCAGTTCTTGGTTTAGATATGTTTTAACATAATAAACAAAATGCTTGTAATTTCTTATGCAGCAAACAGAATCTGATATCAATAATCAAATATAGATTAATCCTTACTTCAATCTCAAACCACATTATCTTGATTCTTAAAATACACAACATCAACAACTGTGTGTTTAAAATAATACCCTACCAAGTTCTCACAGCATATTGTTGGAGGTTGGAGCATCTGAAACCCAGAATCTCTTTTTCCCCACAAAACTCCATCAAGCACAATACAAATATATGGAGAATCAAGATTAAAATACTGCATTGGTGGGCCTGTGGACATATACAGCCTTCTCAACAAGATATATAGTTTAAGATCTTTTGGAGGACTTGTAAGTTGTAAGCAACATCACTCTTGTAGATTCATTGTCCCTCAAGAATCTAGATCCCTTGTCAAGTTTGTATTCAGTCGATTTAAGCTTGGTTAGTTCGAATTTGGGCTATAGTAACAGTAAAACAGTAGCTGTACAGCATCTTCTTCCCAATTAAAACTTGTCGGCTAAGTTCTGGTAATCAGATTAAGTTGAGTACATAAACAGTTCGTTACTTGTTCTGGCATACCCACTCAATAAAAGGTAAAAACACAGCCAAAGTGGATTGATTATGACAAGGACAAATATAGCAAAACGTATCCTAACATTGCATATTCAGTCAAAAGGGACTCGAATTTATATAAAGAAAACTACCAAGTACCAACTTGTCACTGATGGTGGTTGCATTACAGAAATGTTAAATATAGTTTGAAGATTGAGACTAGTAAGGTACTACCATTTGTGCAAGTAGCCAATTTATATGGGGATTGGTGATGCCTGGCCATTTTGCCCTATTCATCAGGAGTCAGGACGACCTTGCACTATTGGTAACTGCTAACGAACAACTAACTTGGTTTTGTGAGTGCAGAAGAGGATAGGTATTAGTCAACAAAAACAGGCGCAATGGTTTTAGACGTTGAAAAAGAGATAGGAAAATATAAAGGTGAGAAAAGTAGGGAAATGACATTTTAATACTGGAAACCCCCTCACATGCAATGTCATTTATTTTGTTTTTTGAATTGATGGGAACATTTTATCCCAGAATGCTGTTATTGCCTGTATAGGAATGATTCCTCTGTTTTTTGTCAACTACTGTCCTTCTGGTTTCACTTAAGTTCCATTTCCACCAAAAAGAAAAGGAAACACAACGGATTTATCTTCACAATATGGGAAAGTGTTATTGGTTTTCTTCTTTTACCCCTTGAAAGTGGATTGCTTGAGAGGATATGATATTTTCATATTGTTGTGGGCTCCATAGTTTTACTCAATCAAAATACTTTTCAGTGACTTCCCGATTTCTAAATTGATAAGAAATTAATACACAGCCCTCTTAGTGTATGGATTTCACATCAATTGCCACTTTGACATCCGACAATAGGGTACATATAAAGTTTCCCTATATGAATAAAAAAATTGGTTTCCACAATTTATCATACACATTATCTGCAGTTACATTGCTGCAATTCAGGCCTTTCCTTTGTTGGCCTGAAGAACCATCCAACAAAGCCATGATGAAAGCAGCTTCAGATATGCCATGTATTACTTTTCTATACAGAAATTTATAGGTTTATAAGTTATAACCCTATGTTTTCTTCCCCAGCAGCAATCACAAAGCATAGTGATTGAGTCATTGGCATGCAGGGCAGACAACTTTTTTAAAAATATTGATAATAAAGAAGAAAAAGATGCAAAGAAATAATCTTCTGAGGCCCATATGTTGTACCTTTTGAATATTTCATGCTTTGTAGATCCTTTTCATTATCTACCACAATGATGAAAGAGATTCCAGAGAATAAAACAGGCAATCAAAAGTGACCTCTGTCTTCTATTGGGCAAAGACAACTCCCCCTTGCCAAGGGTGTGTTGCAAGTATTGCCCCCAAACAAACCCATTGTTATGTTAAAGGGTGGCCTTAATTATGTTAAGTAATTGCGGTCAAATCTGCTAATGATGAAGTGGTTGTTTTGGTCTTCAAGCAACTCTAAGAATTGATTGGAACTTTTTCTACAGGGCCAAGGCTGAGAAACATTTCTTTCTTAAAACTTATATACTACTGAAATAGAAGTAAAAGCACAGATATCTAATCACCTAAGCCTAATAATTGGATTTCACTCAAGTATCTGTTAGATGCTAATGGCACAGGTTATGAATAAAGCTTCCATATATGGTAGACCATACTGTCAAGCAAGAACAGAATGTGCTATTTGCAGAGAATGTTTCTTTCCCAAGCATGCATCTAAAAGTGAGATCTGATACCAAAAACATTGGTGTTTTTTTTTCTCTGACAAATTCTTATGACTCAATCTAAATTGACCTATGACATTAGACCAATTCATGAGTAAACTACTAGTATGAATATGCTAGTGGATTTTATTTTTGACATATTCATATGGCTGTTTTTCATTAATTTAAGCTATTTATACAGATAACCTTCTTTAATTCTTTTTTATTTTAAGTTAGATGCAATAATTAGAGCAGTTGTAACTCACTATTTGAATAAACATAACACTATCTTATTAGATTAGTTGGAATAAACACGCATACCCATTTATGCAATGAGTAACATAGACTTGTCCAGCTAACAAACATGATCTTCTTAGACCAAGCATTCAAATTTGATTCAGGAAATAAATGCAGGTTTAGAAGCTAAAGTATAATTGACATGGAAAAGAAAATGGTATATAAATGCATTTAACAAGTCGCAAATTGCAAGTGGATATTCTTGGAGTGGTTGTTAAGAATAAGATGAAGCCCAAAAAGAAAGTGATGTGGCTGTTAATGACATGGACCCTGTTAATAAGAATGTGAGAGGAGAGTTACAATTCCTCTTGGTCCTAGGCAACTTGATAGTCAAAGATAGCTAGCAAACAAACAAAAGGAGGCGGTGAAGGGATTTGGATGGGAGCAAAGCACTTGGTCTTGGATCAGACAAGGACTAATAAGGATGGGAGCCAATCTTGAATTTTCCCGTCACCCATCAGCGATTCATAACGAAACGATGGAAAAATCACAATCCAAGATCAAATTTCTAAAGAATAAAATAATCACTTTAAATTATACCCCTTGGACTATTCTCCAACCTATTTTGGGATGAATTGAAGAGTCAACATTTACAGACCTTGGACGCAATCATGGTAACTGGGATGAAAACAACTCAGGGTGAATTGAAGGAAGAGCCAAGTTGTTTCTTCTTGGAGAAGAAATGAGAGAATAGAAGAGAGTAGAGAGAATTGAACAGAAATGTGTGAATTCTTATTGATAACTTGAACATAAGAAATAAATTGCCTTATATAACCTGCTCAATACAGTTTAGCTTAACATAACTGAAACTGACTCATAACAGCTTCTAAATTAACTTCTAACTCATACTAACACAAGTTATTCCCTGATCTGGTGGAGGTTTTGTCGAGCCCATAATGAAGGAAACTCATATTTTATCCTCCTTCACTAGAAGATGCCCCGGGAACAGAGAAGCTACGTGCCCATCAGGCTCCACAGCCCCATACCTAACAGCATGAGATCAAATTTTGGAAGATATAGCTATCAAATTGGCTTTTGACCAAGTATCCGAGACATGTCTCGTAATTGTTAAGTATGAATATCTCCAGCATTGTGATCTTTCACCTAAAAGTTGAGTCCTGATAACCCGTCTGTGAACTCACTTGGTTTTATTTGAATGGACATGTCATCCCATATGACTTTAATTTTTTCAACCTTAGATTTTTGCTTTTGGCCCTAAGTCTACGTTAGATTGTTGTCCATGCTCCTTCGAGCCCATTCAAGACTCCCCATCATTCAGCTTCCATGCTCTGTCTGAAATTAGCTTCACTTGTCATCCGCCATGAGGAAACCCCCCAAGTCCCTAACCACATCAACTAAATGTTTTGCCTATTGCTTGCTACAATCTCGCGTTTTCTTCGACGAAATCAACAAATTTTAAGACATAATGTGAATTATTAATTTATGATGTTATTCTATCTCCATTCTCCATATTCATAAAATAAAAAAATAAAAAAACAGAAATAGTTCAGTGAACAAAAAAAAAAGAAAAGCAATAGCTTACGCACTCTGATTAGCAAATAATTATCATTAGTATATTCATTTATATTAGGAAAAAAAATAGTACCCATTTCCACGGAAAGGGGTACTCGTTTACATAAAAAAAAGAACTAATGGTACAGTGCATCATTCTAGGCATCTTATTTAGACATGAAGTGTCAACAAGCTAGACACCATTTTGTTTGAAATCGAGCTCCATATAAAATAGCATACTTTTCGTTTTTATAAACTTTATAAACTCATAAATAGACTAGCTTAACAGGTGGATCTAGTCCTTGAACAGCTTTGAACCTGCACCTTTGTCCAAGTACCATTTCAAATCTCCTTTGGGTGAAACCAATTCAACAGGCAGCTTCTCAGATTTCGGAATCTTCGGATCACCCTCCAGTGCAGAGTAAACTGCATTTGCTTTACCAGCGCCAGTCACCACCATTGCTACGTTGGAAGAAGAATTGATGACTGGAAAGGTAAAAGTGATTCTCTCTGGTGGTTGTTTTGGTGAGTCCGTGAGGAAGGTAACCCATTTTTCTACCTCATTCACAAGAGGATGCCCCGGGAATAGAGAAGCTACATGCCCATCTGGGCCCATACCCAGCAGCATCAGATCAAATTTTGGCAATCCGCTGTCCGATGAAGCAATCACAGTGTTCTTAACCAAGCGTCTGAGAGTTGTCTCATAAACATCAGCTGCTCCATCTGCTGGCAGGGCATCATCAATGGCATAAACTTGGACAGCAGGAATTTTCACCTCCCAACAGAATAATGGGGAAACAAGTTTTAATAAGTCAGGTTCCCCAAAAGTATCCCAAATGGAATAATAGGATAAAATAGATTGAACATCAAAATAACTGTAAAAGCATTTTCAAGCTAATTGAAGTCATCTATACCTTGGAGAGAAATCCATCATAAGCAAGCTTGTAATTGCTTTCTAAGCTATCCTTTGACACGACTCGCTCATCCACCCAAAAAACATGCCACTTAGACCAATCAATTGAATCAACATAAGGAGCTTCAACCAATTTCCTGAAATTCCAACATAAACAAGGTATCAAGCTTTCATAATCCTTGTCTGGCAACAAAGGAAGGTACATGATCATGAATGCTATTTTTGACTGACCTGAGGTACTTGATCAGAGAGCCACCAGACAAAACCACAGTGAAAGCCCCTCTCTCTTTGGTGAATTTATTGGAAAGTTGAGCCACATCGTAAGCCAAAGACACAGCCAGGTGCTCCTTGGTAAAAACCTCCACGTTCTTAAAGCCCTTCTCCCACTTCAATGATGCCTTCACTTGGCCAACGGATGATTTCTTGGTGTTCAACCCAATCTGAGGAAACCCTTTATACCTCAGAGGTTGGTAGGGGAGTTTCAGCGCAGCTTGAGGAGGAAGCAACGACCTCGTTGGGGTTAAAGGACTTGACTTCTGCGCAGACAATAAGCTGCTCTGTGGAGTGTAGGAATGGGTGAAAGTTGCAGAGAATGCCATTTGCAGAATGATCAGTTGAGTGTAGAATGGAACCTGTGTTTCATTTGGATGTTCGTTATTCTTATTTATCTTCAACATTTAGATTCTTTCCTTAATGTTAGAAGCAAAGCACAAAGTTTGGATTCTTCTATTAGTACTGGAAGCAACAATGTGAATCACACAGAAGAATGCTTCAAGTTTAACCTTGGAGAAAAGAGATTCAAAAGCTCAAGGCTGTTTCCTTCTTTTTATTAGGAGAAAAATATATGAACGAGCAAGGAATTTATACTCAAAATTAAAATTTTAAAGTAGAGGACGGAATGAGGAATTCTTTTTATAATTAACAATGTGGCTAAGAAGCAAATAACATGTTTTAATTTTAATAATTAAGCAATCATTTTAATAA
>JASKGM010097285.1:0-12663 GCA_034509205.1 Ceratonia siliqua
CTCCATTATAGCTCTTTTAGCTTGCACTTATTTAGCTCTATTTCACTCTTCTTTTTCTTCTTTTTTTTTTTTTGGAGAAAAGGTTAGTTCATGTATGTCGGCTCAGGGTAGTTAATCCAACTAATGGAAAGAATGACTAATGTAGAGGCTCAATATTGGGTGACTAGGGATTAAAAATTAAGGTAGGCTAGAAAGGCTCAACCGTCCAAAGATGGCCTATATCATTTCCTTATTGAGGTGTCTGCCTAGGATTTTGCCTCAAGCGACTCTTTGAACAGGTTCTAGAGTTTAGATGAAGTCTGGCTAGGTGTATGTCCAAATTAACATAAACTTACTCTAAACTTATAGTTGGCTAAGTGCTCATGACTAGGTACCTTAATTTGGTCTAAATGAATTCAAACAAGCAACTATTCACATAGAAGTCAGCCTACATAACATTATAGCAACATGCATTCTTCCTGAGTTCAGATAAGGTAAAATATATCTAATAATAGATGAGAATGATTCTTTTTCCCTCAAAGAATTATGTCAATAAACCAGTTTAAAGTAGTATAAATAGTTAAGGAAAAGAACTATTCATCAGAAGGAATCATAATAGTCAATACATAGCCTATACTACTGAAATTTGTTTTTGTTTACTGAAACACCCCCAAAACTTAGAGTTGACATTACCCTTAATGGAAAACAAGAAGGAAACAGAATTCCAACTCAAGAAGGCCACTAAACAAGAGGAAAAATATAGATATATATACTTCCCTATTGATTTAGATGTCATCTTCATTGTCGTCACTAGATGTTATTATTGGTTCTCGTGCATTGATCGGGGGCGGGTAGATAGGCATGCGGGGCAACTGAGTAGGGTTTGCACCACCCCTGATGGCTTACTAGGTGAGTAATTGGCCCAAGACTGTGAATGAATCTACTGCATATTAGTAGAACTCATTATCACCACGACGTCGTTCTTCCCTGTCCTCTTGAAGATTAGCCCATAAACTGGCAAACTCGGCCTTCAAGTGTGATAGACATTCAGCCACAGGAAGTACCCTAGCAGGTGCTAGTTGTGGCACTAGTGGTTCGACCGGTCCAGCCTCCTCAATTTCCTGAATTGACCAGTAGGTATTGTTGTCAATGCACTTCTTCAGGTGCAGGACTTCTTCTGTAGTGTCCCACATCACACCGATGACCCTAAATAACGTTGTGATCAAGGAGGGAAAGAAAAGACTACCTGAAGGGGAACGGGCACATTGAGTGATCTAAGTTTGGATGACTCGCCCAACATCGATAGAAAAACTGCATCGAATAGCAAAGAGAAGGGGGGCTCAATCTCATGTCACATCACTAAAGTGACTGACAGGCATCAGTTTTGCCCCTATGAAGTAGTGTCATGCCTTACATTCCCTGTTCATGGCATTACTCTTGAAAGATAGCACCTCCCCATTGGATGTCCGCCATCTAATGCCAGGACTATATAATAGTTGGATAACTTCATCCCAATCAATTTCTTAGATGAAGCTATGATACTTGTCGTCTTCAATGCCGGGGAGTTCATAGTAGGCATTTATAGTGTGGCTGTCAAAATTGACATGCCGTCCCCTCACAAAGACACGATGATGTTCATGCTCGTAGGCATTTGCTTAGAATTCACGTACAATGGGGATTACATCAGCTTCAGGCTGAGCGGTGAACTATTTCCAGTGCCTGTTACGGATCTGGGCAAGGATGTGGCTAGAATGATTAGTAGTAATTCCCTTTTCTTGAATACCTTGCTTCTTGACCACTGAGTTTATGTATCTTTCAGAGGCTTCAACACTGACAAATTTATGGCCCTCAGAAGATGAGGAAGTAGATGTGTGTGCTCTCTTAGTGGTTTTGGGAGGCATAGTAATGTCCTGCATCCAAAAAATACTCAGATGTAGTGAGATAATGCAAAAGTCAGATCACGCAGGTCTAGATCATATCAGATGCAATGAGATTGGCACATGGAACACAATGTAGAGCCCTAGAACTGGAAGTATACAAGTGTGTAACCTTTAGGTGCAAATGCATAACAGACATTTATGATCAGTGCAAACCTATGTCTTAGGTGTGCGACCCCACATATCAGTAGCCATAGTGATAGTCTCAGATGATCATATGAGGCAAGTAATCAAAGGAATGTCATAGCAAGGAACCAAAGCACTATATTGGGTATTCAATAGATCCAACTAACCCAAGGTGGGTCAAAATGAACATACAATGGGCACAATGATGGTTATCTAGCAAAGGGATCATTCCTAAATCAACATAGCTTGTAGGCATCCCTCAAGGGCACAAAACTAGCATGGTAAAATCAAAATCAGCACATGTGTAGGGAGTATAACAATGTTGAATGCATAATGTTGGTTACCTAGCAAAAAATTCATGCCTAAATCAACAAAACACATAGGGACCCACAATAGCACAAAATCAGTAGATCATAACAATTAGGAAGCGTAACAATGTTGAATGCATTTTGGTTTGAACCGAAAATGAGGCTAATCAGTGAGAGAAAGTGTGTAGGAAGCATACCTGGAGTGAGAACACAAATTATACTCACTAGTTTGGGGTTGAACAGGCGCTGCGGCTCTGGTGTTGAGAGGGGGTGAGAGATGTGAGAAATGGGAAAAAAAATTTTAGGGGAAGTGACTTTTAAATGAAGGGGCCACGATACGAACCGCGGCGCTGAGGATATTGCGCCGCGGTGCTGAACCCTAATCCTCAATTTTTCAGCCATTCCAATTTTTTTTTAATTTTTAGATGGAGCCGCGGCTCTAAGTTTTAGAAGCTGTGACCTGGAACTCTTGGGTTCCAAGTATTAATTTGGCACTGCGGCTTGGATTTATGGAAGCCGCGGCACCAACCCCTAGGAGAAAATATTAACTTGTACCTTTTAAAGCTGCAGCGTGGGGAAATGAAGGCCGTGGCCTGGAACTCTTGGGTTCCAGGCTACAATTTGGAAGCTGTGGCTTGGATTTTTGGAAGCCGCGACGCCAATCCCTAGGCAATTAATCTGAACTTTTACCTCTGGAAGCCGTGACGTGAAATAATGAAGGTCGCGGTGCTGAGGTAAATTTTTCTCTGCTACAGTATTTTAGCAAGTTATTCCTCCCCTAGTTTGGTTTGCCTCACTTTCATCTATTTCTGTATAGAAAATTCCCAAAATGAGTAGATTAACCCTGAAAAATTGACAAGTTCATAATATCAACATGTTTACAACAAAAAGTATGTAAGGAAATTAAATGCTGCTATGCTGCTACTGCATTGTGACATGGATTCTCCAGGCTTTAACTTATCTAGTCCCCATACTTAGGCAGATACGGAACTAAGACTCCAACACATGAAAATAATAAGTAAATGACATTAGCATAGAAAAAATAGGAAACGAAAGCATCTAAGAGCATGGGTTGCCTTCCATGTAGCGCTTAGTTTATAGTCATCAGCCTGACTGTCTTAGAGTCACTCCGTATCAACTAAGGTGATAGAGATCCACTGCCGATCAATCAGTCCTCCCCAGTAGTGCTTCAGATGCTGTCCATTAACTGTGAAACTCTGGTTGGAACTTTCTTCAGAAATCTCGACAGCACCATAAGGTAATACCTTAATGATAAGAAAGGGTCCTGACCATCGGGACTTTAGCTTACCAGGAAATAGCTTCAGCCTAGAGTTATACAATAGGACCCTTTGTCCTGGCTCGAAATGTCTATGCATTAGCTTCTGATTGTGCCACCTCTTGGTTTTCTCTTTGTAAAGTTTAGCATTTTTGTAAGCTTAGAGACAGAACTCATCCATCTCATTGAGCTAAGGCAACCTCTTTTCTCCTGCTTGTTGGAAGTCAAAATTTAACTTTTTGATTGCCCAGCATGCATTGTGCTCTAATTCCACTGGGATATGGCATGCTTTTCCATACACCAACCTGTAGGGTGATATCCTTATTGGGGTCTTATATGCTATCCTGTAAGCCCACAAAGCATCATCAAGCTTTTTGGACTAGTCCTTCCTATTAGGATTAACTGTCTTCTCTAGTATTCTCTTTAGCTCCCTATTTGTCACCTCAGTTTGCCCATTAGTCTGTGGATGATAGGCAGTGGCTACTTTATGCTTAACCCCATATTTTGTCAAAAGAGCCTCAAATTGTTTGTTGCAAAAGTGGGTCCCTCCATCACTTATGATCGCCCGGAGGGTACCAAAACGAGTGAAAATATACTTTTTTAAAAAAGATAGGACCACTTTTGCATCATTGGTTTGTAATGCCACTACCTTTTCCCATTTGGAGACGCAATCGACAGCTACAAGGATATACTGATTTCCATAGGATGGTGGAAAGGGTCCCATGAAATCAATCCCCCATACATCAAATACTTCTACTTCCAGAGTGCTGTTTAGAGGAGACATGAGATATTACCAGTTCTCTGGCACCTATCACATTTAGAAACAAAAGCATTAGCATCCTTAAAAAGAGAGGGCCAATAGAAACCTGATTGTAGCACTTTAACTACGGTCTTGTCTCCGCCATAATGGCCTCCATACTCAAATGCATGGCACTGGGCCAAGATGTCTTCCATCTCCTCCTCTGGTACATAGCGTCATAAGATATGATTTGTACATTACTTAAACAAAAAGCGTTCATCCCACAAATAAAAGTTAGCATCACGTAAAAGCTTTTTCTTTTGTTGAGAAGTAAGATTTGGAGGAGTAATATGGCTAACACAAAAATTGACTAAGTTCGCATACCAGGGTGTGCCTTTCTGCTGGCAAGTGAAAAGCTGCTCATCAAGAAATGATTCATTAACCTGCATTGGTTGCATTATTCAACCGAGAAAGATGGTCCGCTACCTTATTCTCAGTACCTTTTCTATCCCGAATTTCTAGGTCAAATTCCTAGAGCAGTAGCACCCATCTAATTAGTCAGGGTTTGGCATCTTTCTTTTCAATAAGATACTTGATTGCTGAGTGATCGGTGTAGACTATCACTTTGGTCCTAACCAAATATGATCTGAACTTGTCAAAAGCAAACATTACTGCTAACAGTTCTTTCTCCATAGTGGTGTAGTTTATCTGAGCCTCATTCAAAGTTTTACTTGCGTAGTAGATAGTGTGGAATAGTTTCTCTTTACACTGGCCCAAAACGACCCCCACAGCATAGTCGCTGGCATCGCACATTAACTCAAATGGCAGATGCCAGTCGGGGGCTACAATAATAGGTGCCGATATCAATTTCGCCTTAAGAAGCTGGAATGCCTTAAGGCATTCATCATTAAAGTGAAACTGAACATCCTTCTTAAGCAGATTACATAGTGGCTTCAAGATTTTGGAGAAGTCTCTAATGAGTCATCTATAAAACCCAGCATGGCCCATGAAACTTCGAATGCCTTTCCCTGATGATGGAGGGGGTAAATTTTGAATGGTGGAGATCTTTGCCTTATCAACTTCTATGCCTTGTTCTGATATTTTATGGCCTAGAACAATGCCTTCTTGGACCATGAATTGGCATTTTTCCCAGTTAAGTACCATATTGGTTTCTACACATATTTTGAGAACCAATCCCAAATTGTCTAGGCAATGATCAAAAGTACTTCCAAAAACTGAAAAGTCATCCATGAATACTTCTATGAACTTCTCGACCATGTTAGAGAAGATAGCCATCATGCATCTCTGAAATGTAGCTGGTGCGTTACACAACCCGAAAGGCACTCTCCTAAATGCGAAGGTACCATAGGGACAAGTAAAGGTAGTCTTCTCTTGATCTTCAGGTGCGATGGAAATCTGATTATAACCTGAATACCCATATAGAAAGTAGTAAAACGCATGACCAGCTAGTTGATCCAACATCTAGTCAATAAAAGGAAGAGGGAAGTGATCCTTCTTGGTTGCCTTATTCAACTTTCTATAGTCCATACACACTTGCCAACCAATAACTGTTCGTGTTGGAATCATCTCATTCTTCTCATTAGGCACAATAGTGATACCTCCCTTCTTGGGTACACACTGGACAAGGCTGACCCATGCACTATCAAAAATATGATAGATTATTCCTACATCTAGCCACTTAATTACCTCTTTCTTTACTACTTCCTTCATAATGGGGTTGAGTAGGCGCTGATGTTCAATGCTGGATTTTGCACTATCTTTAAACAAAATTTTATGCATGCAGATGGAAGGAATAATGCACTTTATATCAGCTATTGTCCACCCCAAAGCATGTTTATATTCTCTCAGCACCCTTAACAGTTTATCTCTCTGTCTTCATCCAGGTGGAAGGGACAATCACAGGTAGTGTAGAAGAGTTTCCCAAAAATACATAACTCAGATGGTCTGGTAAGGGTTTTAATTCCAATTTAGGGGGTAATGAGATGGATGGTATAAGCTTAGACTCCTTATCAGTAAGAATGTCTAACACTTCGAAACCCCCCCGTAGCCGACAAACGTGTGGTGCATAATTCAAGAACTATAAGTATTCCTTATATTCATGTCCAATTACACTGGAAGAGTGTATGATAGCACCCTCCAAAGGGTTACTGGGTGTTCATCAATAAACACCTCACTAATGCAGTTCTCAATGATTTCAACTCTGAAACATTCATCTGACTCGAGTGGGTATTTAAGGGCTTTCCACAACTTAAATGTCAACTCCTGATCCATAACACGCATAATTAGTTCCCCCTTCGGAACGTCTATCAATGCCCTTCTAGTTGCCAAAAAGGGTTGTCCTAGAATTATAGGAACTTCTCTATCTTCATCCATATCCAGAATTATGAAGTCTGCTAGGAATATAAACTTGTCTACCTTTACCAAAATATCTTCAACAATTCCCTTTGGGTATGTGAGTGATCTGTCTGCAATTGTAGGGTAACATTAATTGGCTTTACTTCAGTTAACCCTAAGTTTCTGTAGATAGATAAGGGCATCAGATTTATGCTTGCCCCCAAATCACATAGTACTCTGCTAAAGAATTTGTCACCAATAGTACATGGTATTGTGAAGCTTCTTGGATCCTTAAGCTTCGGGGGTAATTTCTTCTGGAGAACGGCACTACATTCTTCCGTCAGAGCTACTGTCTCAAAATCTTCTAGTTTCCACTTATTAGACAATATATCCTTCATAAACTTCACATAAATGGGCATCTGTGCCAAGGCGTTAGCAAAAGGAATGTTTATGTGCAACTTCTTAAATACATATGCAAATTTTGCAAACTAAGCATCCATTTTCTTCTTCTAAATTCTTTGAGGGAAAGGAGGTGGTGGTGGCTCAACTATGATTTTCTCATCATATTTAACCTTAACCACTGTCAATCTCTTGATTATCACTCACTTCTAATTCAATACCTTTTTCCCTATATTCTTGAGCTAATGTTGATTTTCTCTCTACCTCAGGTAGGATCTTACCAGACTTTAATGTCATGGCCTTACGTTGTTCATTGGGTTCATTATGAGGATTTATCTTTGTATTACTAGTGTCACAATGTGACGGCCGGTGAAAAGCCATCATTTTATGACTTTGGGCGTGTAAGGGAATACGCAGAGAAAATAGGAGTCACCACCAATTAATTAGAAGGATAATTAGGATCCTAAAAAAATAAGGGAAAACTGGCCCTTTGAACCAGAGGAAGGGTTCGGGAGTCTAATTACGCATAGGGAAGGAGTTAGCCACCCTACAATGTCCATCACTAAGGACAGTTACCCTAAATTGTTTGTGCTTAAAGAATTTTAATTTATTTAAATTACCCATTTTTATTAATAAAGTGATAATGAACAAAGATGAAAAAAATAAATAACTAGACCTGCCTTACAAGG
The DNA here is from genome assembly GCA_034509205.1 of Ceratonia siliqua. Taxonomy (NCBI): domain Eukaryota; kingdom Viridiplantae; phylum Streptophyta; class Magnoliopsida; order Fabales; family Fabaceae; genus Ceratonia; species Ceratonia siliqua. Next base: position 7,809 of record JASKGM010097285.1, read on the forward strand.
TAAATGCCTACGTACCCCGAAAGGGGTCAAGGTCAACGTAGTTCGGAATGGTTTTGCTAAGTTGGTTAGGTAAGATATATGATCTCAAACTAGATAGTGTTAGGACATTAGGGGAATATAAAATTCCACTTAAAGCCTGAAAAGTGAACTGGGACATTGGAGAGAAAATGCCTCTACTAAATGCCTGTGAAAATTGAGACTTTGGGAAAATAGGGTTCCACTGAAAGTCTAGAAAGAGGAATAAGTGGGGCCTCAGGGAAGATGAACTTCCATTGAAAACCCATGAGATTTAAGACATTGGGAAGTATGTAACTCCACTGGATGTCACGAATATTAGGACTTTGGAGAAGGTAAACTCCTACTAAAGTCCTTTGAAAGTTGGATCAATGGGGTAAGATGTAATTTTTATAAATATAGGGGCCAAAATGTAATTTATATAAATTTTAGGGCCAAGATGTAATTTTCATAAATGTAGGGCCGAAATGTAATATATATAAATAATAGGGACAAGTTGTAATTCATTGCCAGAATAGGGGTCAAAATACGATTTACATAAATAAAGGAGTCAAAATATGATTTGTTAGAGGTATTGAGCAAAAATGAGATTGACAAAAGTGCAGGGTTACATAATGATATGAACAGCCCAGATTTTAGCGGATTTTCTTTGAAAGTATTTAATTTAACTTATGATTTAAAACCATATTGATAAAACTAGGTCATTTTTTAGAATAATTGGGGCAAGTCATAATAAATTGGGCCTTTGAATAAGAAATGTTTGAATTGGCCTCCCAGACTTTTATCTTATATAAATAATTAGAAAGGGCCCTTGAAACCCACTTGAAAAAAACAATGAATTAATTGGGCCTTTGGAGCCTTGTTAAAATCTTTCTCTAATCTCCTTTCTGGTTTAGGCCCTGGTCAACAAGATCTGTATAAAGAAATACTCCCTTTTCTTCCTATATCATATTTTATCCTTTAATATCAAGACAAGTCAGTTAACACTATCAGCAATGGAATCAAATTATCTACTATGTTGTATGAAATTAACAAAAAGGAGGTTTTGGATGCAAACAACAAGAGCAATGGTCACACAACCAAACCTACACAGTTCCACTTTATACACAGGCACACAAATAAAAGACATTTGCTCATTACTAAGGAAAATTCCTAGCATCTTACACTAGGTTAGTTTGAGGTCACACACACATCATGCCCTAGGCTAACTTCCAACCATATTTCGTATAATAACAATGCCTTTCTAAATAACTGCCATTCATCATCCAAAATTTGAAATTTTCATTCCAATACCAATTTATTTTAAATCATCTAATTCCCCTGAAATCTGGTTAACAGCAATATTGCAACCAACATACACTAAATTGAAAAAAATCAATAACAAGTCTTCAAAACAAGCAAAACTAGCAAAAGGAATTATTTCATCACACCATCAGAACTTGTAATCCCTAAACACTCAGCATATGTCAATTGACCTTGATCCCTCCCTGAGCAGTAGTCATGCAACAAGAGATCCACTATGCCACAACTAGTATCATTCAAAAGTATAATTGGCATAATGTCCAGCCTTAACATCATACCTAAGCAAACTAAACAGGATGTTCAAAATAAAATTCATAACCCCTAGGCAGAATTGATTCAAGGGCCTAATCAGGTTTTCCAATACCAATGTGGTCAATGTACCTATTTGAGAATTGGAACCAAATTAGGTAACATCACTAGAGAAAACCAATAACAATTCCAAAACAAACCACCATATCTCCTGAGTGAAACTAATATGATTATCCAGCATTAATGATGTTTATAAATAATTCAAATCAAAGCAAATTCAACATTATGCTCCCGAATTGACTCCATGTCAAAGCAGGTGAGTGGTTCAGAGTCTGCAACCCATGACAGTAGGCAGTTAGCATGACTTATTAAGAGAGACCAGGAGTAATTCAACCGGAAGTCTCATAGATAACTCAAACCAAATCACGTTTGCTAACACAGAAACAAATCACTGACTAGGAGAAAGGATTCAGCAAGGTTTCGTGCTCAGAACTAAGCAAAACCTAGACTAACTACTGGGTATTAAATCATGCATAAAGAATGACCCAGAATCAATAGGCTACTGAGTAATAATATAGAAATAAAAAAAACCAAATGGATGAGTTCATATAGTATTTTTAGAATCCTCTACAGCCATGGTTTTATGCGAAACGTTCATAATGAAATCAACAAAGTAATTTACCAACTCCCATAGTGGCGCAATCCTTGAGTATACTAGTTTTTGACCTTCAACTCCAGAAATCACGAAGTTCCTTAGTTTTGGTGATCAATCTCCTCAAATATTTTTGAATTGATTTTTCTTCCTCTCTTCCTCGTTCCCTCGATAACTCTGTGTTGGCTCACTCTTGGGTGTTCCTTCGTTGGTAGCTCCCCCCTTGGTTGTCATTCTCGGTTCTCTGAAGCTCCTCTTATAGCCAACGAGGACCGTCTCTCCCTACTCGATTCCTTTCTCCACGGCGAAGATTAGGCAATTGAATCAATTCCTGCTTCTCCTTAATGCGTCAAATGAAGCAAAAAAGATTTCATTCGAGGTTTCCCCATTCAGATGATGAAGGATGAGATTGGTGAGATTTGGGGTGAAAATCAGGGCACGTTTTGGACAAAATCATGGTGGTTTTCAGGCGTGCGGGATTACAGTTGAAGGAATTAGATGGGGAGGAAAAGGAAAGCACGTTTCAAAGGTGGTAAATTGCAAAAATGGAGGGGCACTGAGGAATTGGGGCAGAGATGAGAGGAGCTGCGGGATAACAAGGGAGATTGGAAACCGAGGGTGAGGTGATTTGGGGATTTTGGGATCCGGGTCATGGGTTTGGTCCAAGTCAGGCTGGTTAGGTGGATCCGATTTAGGTGGGTTGGACTTGGTTAAGTGGGTTGGGCTATCCGGTTTGGGCCTATGGGGTTTGGGCTGACTGGTGGGGTATGCAATGGAAAGGACTGGACCCTTTAGTTTTTTTTTTCACCAGGCTGCCAAACAAATGCGTTTTTGGGCCTTTTTGTTTATTTATTTTTTTTGTTTCTTTTTTCTTTTTGATTATTATTATTATTAATTAAATAATTAATTTTTTTATTTTTATTTTTTTATTTCTCTATTTTCTTTTAATTTTTTAACTTTATTATTTATTTATTTTGGGAGAAATTTATTAATTTAACAAATCCCTGGACAAAATTAGGTGTTCACAACTAGGTAGTGTACCATGTGTTTTGTTGTTCAATTTAACGGCTAATTGACCCAACTGATTCTCAAGATTTCTGATGGATGCCCTCTAACTCTATAACTATGTTCTTGTTTCTTGAAGCTAAGTTCTAGTCTCAATCATGAATTGACTAGTGTTATTAGCCAATTGCATCATTGCTTCTTCCAGTGATGACTTCTTATCTTGATTTGGAGTATGTGATCCTACTGGGGGTTGAAAACCTGGGGGATGGTGTGACTTCACAACTTGCTGTGTTCCCTGATTATTACTCCATGAGGTTCCTCCATCCCAGATTATAGTTACTCGAGTAGGGATTGTTCTGTTGTTGGTTGAAGTTACTCACATATTGTATCGACTCAGAACTCATACTACACTATTCATAGGAATGGTGGCCCCCACATAACTCACAGATAACTTGCGAATCCTGCCTAGGCTGACTTACCAAACAATTTATTTTCTTGGTCAATGTAGCTACTTGAGCTGCTAGAGCTGTATTGGAGTCAACATCATGAATACCAGCTATCTTCTTAGTCATGGACCTCTCAGTAGGCCATTGGTAGTTATTGGCAGCCATTCCTTCCAATAAGGCATGTGCTTCATTTAATGATTTGGCTAAAAGGGCACCACCTGCTGTGGAAACTATGTTGGATCTCAAGTAACCATTCAGCCCATTATAAAATATTTCTATTTGCAGCCACTTTTGCAAACCATGATTTGGGTATTTCTTTAAAAGGGTTTTGAACCTTTCCCAAGCCTCATATAACGTTTCTTGATCCAACTGCTCGAACGAGGTAATCTCAGTCCTTAATTTGACTCTCCTAGTAGGTGGAAAATGCTTGATCAAAAACTTCCCATGTGGTGATAGATCCAACTGGTAGGGAGTCTAGGCAATCTTTCGCTTTATCCTGTAACGTGAATGGGAAAAGCGTCAATCTGATGGCTTCAGTAGAAACTCCATTGTTTTTTAAGGTGTCACACATATCTAGGAAGGTTTTAATGTGTTTATGTGGATCCTCATGTGCTAAACCCCCAAACTGTACTGATGTTTGAAGCATCCGAATAATAGCTGGTTTGATCTCAAAGTTATTAGCATTGATGGGTGGTCGGATAATACTTGATTGAGTTGCATCCAATAGAGGCAATGCGAAATCTTGAATAGCCCTATCCTCATCTATTACCAGTTCCAATACAGGTCGTTGATTCCCTGTCATTGCAAGGACTCTTTCTTTTCTATTCCTTTTAAACGTCTTTTAAATCTCAGGATCTAAAAGGAGAGTGTCCTTGCTTTTTGCACTACGCATGCAACAGGTTAAGACACCTAGAGAAAAAGAAATAAAGAATTAAATTAAAATTAAAATTAAAAATAAGAATAACAGTAAAAAAAAAAATAAAGACGACAAGAGTTTGAATTAGAATCGAGAAATTAGTTCTAGTATACACAAAAATAGTAAAACAGTTCCCCGGCAACGGCGCCAAAAACTTGTTCGCGATTTTATAACTATGCAAGCACAAGCGTATGCTATCGTGACAAGTAATATAGAATGAGTAAAATTATCGTTCCTACAAAGAACCTTTACTAATTTTGTTAACTACTA